>JAKWJD010001758.1:23523807-23793807 GCA_027705065.1 Solanum peruvianum
TCTGATCCCTGGAATTAGCAAACATGTGAGGAGAATACCTGGGAGTTGGGTAAACATGAGCCCATACTCTTGGAATGTCATACTACCTTGCTTTAAATTAATAAATTCTTGAATATATACCTGTCTCAACTTTTTGGGAAAAACCTCTAGAAAGGTCTCACTAAAGCAATCTCAAGTGATAGGAGCTACATTTGTACATGTGTCTCATTCCACTTAGTATACTATATATGAGCGACGTCCTTAATATGGTAAGATGTCAACTAAACCCGATCATTTCGAGTTACCTGCATCACTTCAAGGATCTTCTTGACCACATAAATGAAGTTTTGCGGATCCTCACCAACTTGTGATCCTAAGAAGTGTGGTGGATTCATCCTAACAAAATGCCAAACTCTGGCTGCAGCTGACCCAATATTAATATTTTTCGCAACTAGAGCCCGCTATTTATTCTTGTTGGTCACACTTTGAGCCAACATCTGAATGGCATTCTTGAACTCTGCATTCGAGACTTTTTGCTACGGAATTAGAAGAGTTGTTTTTGCTTTCCTGGAATTAGCTCTACGAGTAGGCGTGACCTAACAAGTAGAATGTCGAGTTAGGATGACTCACAACTTACACACAATAAGAGTAACAATAAAATAAAGATTTTTCCAATAAAACACTTTGCAGCATCCTTTTCATTAGAATTGGTGCACTTTACACACATGACAAGGACTCCACTTAAATCGGATTTTCCAGACATCCTAGGACACTTAAGCCTAGTGCAATGACAACAAGTTATTCATGCCTCGAGAGGCAATCGGGACCTAGGATCACAGGAGAACCCAATCTAACCCTGATGGCATCACGAGTATACTAAATATAAATTGAATAAATAAACTATGCAAAAGCTAAATAATAAGAGATACAGAAAATGATGTGAGATACCCATATACTGTTTGAATATATAACATCCGAGAGTTTGATTCAAGAGAATTTAAATCTCAAATACTAAGTTGAATCTCACTGTCTATAAAAATAACCCTCTAAACTGACTGGAAATGTTGGGATATGCCTCAACTATATCTAGAAAAACTTAAAACAAAAGATTAAAAGTGATAAATATAAACACGTCACTAATCCTCTAAGAATGAGGACTCACCATTGATGTTGTTGAACTGAAGATTCGAAACTTATCTAAGCATGGTCAGGATGCTAAACACCTAAATCTACATCATGAGAAGATGTAGAGCAGAGCATATGTCAGTACTTGAAAGAATCTGAGCATGTAGGATAAAATAACGCAGAAATAACCATACAAATGAACAAGAAACAAAGCAAGAGTATAATTTGAACATGATATAGATACTGAATACAGAGCTAACTAAATGCAATGTCCAAATGATAACATGCTGAGACTGAATATTGATTATGTTGGTATGTGGTCAATGCAATAGAGTCTAACTGAATTGTGGGATTTAAGAATAACCCGATAATAAAATCACATGAGCTAAACGTAGAGTCCGATGTATACGCCCCATCTAGAGGACCCAATACACCTGGTCAAATGTGTAGAGGCTTGCTGGAGTGATTACTAAAATGATGCCCAAAGAGGGGACTTACAACCTACGTGGTTGCGCAGTTCTGGAACTATATGGGTGATTGACCCTTGTCCAACTCGGTATTATGCTACTCCCAATAGATTAAGTATTTGACATATTATGGCTGAGTTTTTGTATTACTAGATAGATCAAACTAAAACATGCAAACTGCGAATGCAACCATTAATTTGATAATGATGCATTAAGAACTTAACCATGTATAACTGGAGAAAAAAAAAAGTTGAATCAGCATGTGCAATCCAAGAACTAAAAAATACAAAGTTAGGGTTCTGAAATTGATGCAATAAACTGAGTAATAACATAATAATCTGATTTGGAACATATACATAAATAATTCATGATACCCTGCTGAAATCCTAGAAACCCTAAGTCTGTTCATAACAAGGGAATCAAGAAACTAAACTGATTCTAGGGACCTAATGGATGAAAGTAATCCACTGGTGAAATTCCACATACATGGTGACAAATTCCACACAGAAATCGTTTTTTTTTTTGGGGCTCGAACTGATAGATTCTTGTTGCATTTTTACCTAGGGTTCTTGACCTCTTTTTTCCTCTAAAGCCCTAATTTCTCTAAGTTTGTTTAATGATTTGACCTAGGTATGTTCTAGTTATGTTTCTAGGCTAAAACCAATCAATACCACAAAATTTAGGGTTAAAATGTGAAGGTGTCTGTGGTTTTTGCTTAGGCGTGGGGGTTTGAGGGGCTATCTTGGGGAGTCTATTGGTCTGACTCTACGGATGCCACCACAGACTGTCCTCGTGACCACTGCCTGTGAAGGGTCCTGTGGTTTGACGCCTAGTCCTGGTGAAGTCCAAATGTGAACCAAGGGTAATTCTACGAACCATGGATCCTATCACAGTCCGTGAACCCTGCAGTGGTTCACTTCTTTAAGAACTTATGCGGAAAAAATTTCCCTATCTGATTTCCGAGGTGTTACATCCAGGTTATGTTGGTTCAGTCTAAAATCATACCTATATATCAAAAGAGTTGTACAACATTTGGGGGAACTTTGAATGACTAAAGGCAAACCAAGATAAGGGCAGGTACGTACCCCATGTTTAATTATTATTTTTTCAAGTTAGTTTTGCCTTATATATATGTGAGTTTTATTAAGTATATATAATTTGTTGGGGAAGCTTAGTAGCACGGTTGGTGAACATTAACATTGTTGATGAGCGTTTGATTCTAATGCAATCTCCTTCCTTGTTTTCCCTTCCCGTACCCCAAGTTTAAAAAATAAAAAATAGGTATAGTTGTTTCTTGTCCGAATAAATGATGATGATTTCGTGAAATATAATGACGTATGCATAAAAGGGAATAACGGAATAAAGGATCTTCATGCCTCATCGAGGCCCCTTTGTACACCATTAATCAATACAAAAAATTGCACTCATCATGATATACATAATTATAAATACCATCTTAACCAAAACTCCAAGCTACATCTCCCTTATTTCTTGTGTTTCTTTATTAAATTAAATTAACCTAGAGGTTGGGGGTGAATGAGGGTTTAAGGTGTTTTAGAACAAAAGTCTTTTATAAGTGCTTCAAAGAAAACTAAAGGTCAGGGTACCATAGAATATATATTTTTGTTACTTCATTTAAAGAAGAATACATATTCATATTTTTATCCAGTTACAATGCATATTTTCTTTTCACAATTTCTTATGCATGTAGTTTAAAGTCTTGGGAAATCAGAGTACGATAAGATGGATGTGTGTGTTTCATTGCCATCTCCTGATTGACTTTTAATATGAAGTAGCTCATTATATCTACTGTATTTGTTTTTTTCCTCTAGTTATAATACTCCCGATATACAATAATGGATTCTAATTTACTAAATCAAATCACTCACGAGAGGGTCAACAACTCAGACAACTTAATTAAGGTAGTAAAGTCACCATTTGGTCATAGTAAGATGATACAACAAAGCTGTTTTGAAACATCTCAAGTTTTACACTCAAATATTATTTGATTCCAAAAATGTTTGTGCCTATTGCAATTGTCATATGAGAAACATTTTCAATCTATCCAATCGAGAAATAAGACTTTACAATTGATTTGTTGTGCTTAAGTTACAATGAAATTAGAACTAATAAATATAATGAGTTTAATTTTTGTGAATTGACAGTAAAATATTATAAGGTATTGTAATTTTTGTATATTTAAATTTACAATTTTTATTAATTATGATAGTCATCAAATACATTTATCAAAAACGGAAATTAACTGCATCATACCTAAAACAAAGACAAATATAGACAATTAAGATGATTTCAAAAAGTGTAATTTTGATTATACATCATAAAATAACTAGAAAATTATTATCGAACATTTTCTTTTTAAAAAGGTAAACGGTCAAACCAAACCAATTACACCCCTACTTACCTAGTATTAAAACAAAAAAAGCAATCAATGGTGCATGCGACACTTTTCTCCCAATTTTGAGAGATTTAATGTTTATGTTATTTACAAACTTATTTTTAGTTGTGCTATTTTTTTAAGAGATTTTCATTTTTTACAAATCTAAAAATAAAAAGTTATTTCCTTCTATTGAATAAGAAATTACAGATTTCTTGAAATAGCAAATTAAAATTCATAAGTGTACTCAATAAGCGCAAGGAATTTAATTCGACAAATTAAAGTAACACCAGTAGAAAAATCATGATTAATGTGTTATAACATAACATAACATATATGCTTCTATATATCATTGTGATTTCTTGTTCACATTATATGCTTGTGGATATCCAGGATCAAGCTTATCAAAGAAAGCCAATTCTTGTACGGTCAACGATTTAAATGGTTCATTCAATGGTGGCAACAACTTAGTTTCTGGTTTAAATTGCGTCCTCTCCTCAATATTTTGAAAATTATTGCACAAACTTATAACCTTGTTCGTAATGCTACTACCACAGTCTTCGTCTTGAGTTTTATCACCTTCTCTTAACACCTCCATATCACTTTTTTTTTAATATAAAATCATCAACTCTGAAACAATGAAGGATTAGACATAGATCCCTACCTCGTATATTAATATTCAAAAGATACAAAAGGAGAGTAGCCAGGAGTGAGGATTAAAATGCCACTAAACAAATGGTTTGCCTTGTTTCTACAAATTTCCAAATTCAAGCCCATAACTTTAATTCTAAAATCAATCATAAATAAACAAAGGTTACGCTTCCCATTAATTTACTAGCTAATAATACAAACAATTAAAAAACAAATTCTAATAAATGTATTATACTGTCATCACCAATATCATGAATGTTCCTTATTAATTCCAAAGTTCTTTGTTTTATGTTTCTCAGACTGAAATATTTTTAAAATAAGACATAAAATTCCTTCCTGGTCATTTATGTCATTGCCTCTTCTTAGGAATATTCAATTTTTTTGTAGTAAAAAAAAATTAAAACTTTAGTCTGTTATAGTATTTATGAAATTAATTGTTCAAACATATTTGATAATTTTATTTATTTATTCATTCTATAAGGATTTATCGTTTTTTGACGATATTTTAGAGTAAATAACCAAATGAACGAGAAAATTTATGTTTGAACTTTATGTTAGTTCAAGGCTAAAAGCCCAAAGAGAGAATCATATGTTCTTATGAATTTCATGTTTCTATTATATTATGCTTGAACTGAGAAAAAAATTTCATATTTCTATTTGAGAGAAAAAAACAAAATATAAATTATATTTTGAACTTTCATGTTTTGTTATGAATTTCAAGATCGAATTATATTTTAATTAATGCTAATGCCAAAACCTAGATAATTCAAAAAAAATCTATATTTATATTTATATTTATTTATACTGTATTAAAAGTACGAAAATTTTGATCATTTTTCTTGCTTTTAAAAACAATTTCATTCTAAATAAAATTGTGATTTTTTTTAAATGTTTAGAGTTTTGAAATTAACTAAAAGTTTTTTTATTAAATCTATTTCTATTTTTCATATTGTACCTTTAATTTATGAAACTTTTTATTATTTCCCTATATTAATTGATTAATAGGTTTAAAGCTTTATTCAATGATATTAACTATTTTTCATGTAAAACAAAGTCACCTGCTCCTACTCATCATTTATCGAAGTAGAAACAAGTTATATGGGAGGAAAAAGTGATGTTAGTAATATAACGATATTGAAATAGTTTTTATTCAAAGCAACTTCAACACACACAAATCTAATATTAGGACTTTTACTATATTAACATTATTCATATATTTGTTCTAAAATTTTTATTGTTAATTAATTTTATTTTTATATATTTATTATTAGCTTATAACCGTGACTTTTAACTTTATCCGGTTCATATTGAAAAAGAATTGTAGCGCAATAATTATAAAAATATATAGGTTATATATGTAAAAATGTATCCTCATTTTGTTCATTAATTTTTAACTATGTGAATCCACATTAGGTAATTATGCAGAGCAATAAGAGTAAGCTCTAAATTTTTTACTAATAGAATTATCAAAGCAATTATTGGTTTCTGTAATTAATCAGAGGGTTAACCTATTCGAAAAGGTTTATCCCATATTATACAAATTATTCTTTATTTGGTAACTAATTTTGTAACACTAAGTAAGAATCCGAGGTGTCTGGTAACTAATTTTGTAACACTAAGTAAGAATGATTTTGTAACACTAAGTAAGAATTTGAGGTGTCTGCAGATGGAATCAATCAGAATTTAATATGATTGCAAATTAGAGATTCAACATAGAGGATCGTACTCATCAGATCTTCAGAAGATAAGAAGTCATGCAAAGATGGAGTTTACCTGAGCTCCACTTCCTAGCTAACATTGTTTCACCGAGATGCCGATGAATCTCCAACCGATAAAGCTTCTTTGAGTCGGTGATGCGGTGAAGAAGACGATTGAACACTCAACTTACTTTCCTTTTTAGTGATTACATATTTCTTTTTGTAGTTTTTTTCCGCTTAAGATATTGGGCCTTTATGTTGGGCTGGATCTCTCTTTTTTTTTTATAAAATAGTGTACTTTTTTTTTGTTTATAACGATGTCTGGCTAATTTTAATTTTTTTAAAAATAAAATTATCAAAGTATAAATTTATGTTGATCATAATAGTAGATTTCACCCTAAATGAAATAGACCTTTATGTTTGCTAATATTTAGAATTTCGAAACCAATTAAAATTTTCTTATTAATTTTTTACTTGAATTATGTATAAAAGATCCTAATATTCAAGACTTTAAAATCAGTTAAAAAGTTTACCTTACATGAATATTTTGCTTATTTGATTAACTTTTTTAAATTTGATACCTTAAAATGAATTATTGAGTTCAATACCTAGCAATTACTCTCTCTATCTATCTATCTATCTATCTATCTATCTATCTATCTATCTATATATATATATACATATATATATATATATATATATATATATATATATATATATATATATATATATATATATATATATATATATACCAATACATAATTACCTAGAAATTATGAGACATCAAAATTGCATGCTTTTCCTTCTTTAAATTTTTAAAAGTTTAAATTAAATTTTAAGCATTATCATTTTAAAAGTCAGAATTAACATGGTACTGTTAATTTAAAAGCTAAATTAACTAACAAGCATATTATGTGAAATTATAGCTTCAATTGATAATTGAAGGTTTAGAGATATTAACTTATTTGGATCTTTGAAATAAGAATAAATCTTTTTTTTTGGTATATATAATTTTAAATAATTGTTCTAAGTAGTGTGAACACTTGAAATTTAAAGTCGTCTATTGGTGGAGTCCATCAAATTTCAAGATTCGAAACTCAAGGTAACTTAAATTTATATCTGATCTTGGATAAACACGATAAAGATATATACCAATAAAAATTTCGGCAACTTAGGCAAGATAATTTAGAATTTTGTTTACCTATAAAAATAAATTTGTATTAAACTTGGGTCATGCTCATTTATTATTACGAAACTTTCACGTATAGTCACCTAAAAATAAAAAATTACTCTCCATAGTTATAGTTTGATAATTATAATTTATAGCTACATGTTTTATGGAGGAGAGAGACGGGGAGACAAGGAGAGAGAGGAGAGAGGCCAAAGAGAGAGGAAAAAGAGTGGAAGAAAGGTGAATTGTATATGTATATTGGTTAGATAATTGTATATTATACATATAGATTTGTATATATGGAAAGAGAGATTGGGAGAGGGAAGAGAGATGCGAGTGAGACTGGGAGAGAAAAGAGAGAGGCGAGCGATATCGAGAGAGAGGAGGAGAGAGGCGAGCAAGAGAGGGCAGAGAGCGGGAGAGAGGTGAATTGTATAAGTATATAATTGTATATTATACATATACATTTGTATATAGGGCAAGCGTGATTGGGAGAGGTAGGAGAGAGGAGAGCGAGATTGGGAGGGAGGAGAGAGGAGAGAGAGGAGAGCGAGATTGGGAGAGGAGGAGACAGGAGAGCGAGATTGGGAGAGGGAGGAGAGAGGCAAGGGAGAGAGGGAAGAGAGTGGGATAAAGGTGAATTGTATATATATAGATTAAATAATTGTATATTATACATATGCATTTGTATATTCTGGCGAATTACACATATACAAACAGGACTAATAATACAAACTTGAAGTTAGTCCACGTAATTAATGTGTATTAATATTAGTCGCGAATGATAATTATAGCAAACTATAACTATAATAAGTAATTAAATAGTATAAGTTTGTTTTGTTATGTAATTGTCCCTTGGTTAAAATCAAAAGAAAGCATACATAATACTTGGGTCTGAAAGTGACCCAAGCCCAAAATAGATCCCAAGATATAAAGCAGCAAAAAGAAAACAAAACCCTACTATAATTATATCTATTTGGCTAAGACTAAAAATAGGGAAACCTATTAAAAAAAAAATACTTTATCATTTATAACAATAACATATTTTTCTTCACTTGATAACTTTTAATACGTTTTAATATATATTACAAAGAGCAATTTATTATTCACATATAATACAAATTTTATTGATACATTATACTTTTAACACACATTTTAATACACTTATACTATGATGAGTTAATTTCTTGAATTAACATGTCTCTTTGTGTATTGAAATATCTTTTTTTGACGCTTTATTATTCTTAAATACGTTATCATGTTCTTTTTTCAATTGTGTATTATCAATAGTGGTTGTGATGGAACATCATGTATTGAGTTAAACTTAAAATGAGAAAAAAGTTGGTAAAGAATCATCCAATTGATTCCCTTATTTTAGAGTGTGCTTGGTATGAAGGAAAACATTTTCTGGAAAATATTTTCCAATTTTCTCATGTTTGGTTGGGGCAAAAGTTTTGGAAAATGTTTTCCAAATCAACTCATTTTCCTCAAAATTAAGGAAAATGACTTCCCTTCAAAAAATTAAGGAAAGCATTTTCCAAAGCTCTCTTCCAATTTCAAATTACTTTTTTTTTTGGAAAAAATATCATTTTTTTAAAAAAAAAATGAAATTTCAAAATTTTATTTTTTTCACCCGATCCCTGACCACCCTCCCCCCAACTCCCCTCCCAAAAAAATTTAATTTTACTTTTTAAAAATATTTTCAACTCAAATTTTATTTTTAAACTCCTACCTCCCCCAGGCCAGCCCCCTACCCCCCCCCCCCCACCCCCCACCCCCACCAACCCCCAAAAAAAATAATTTTGCTTTTTGAAAATACTATCAACTTCAAATTTTTATTTTTCACTCCTACCCCCTCCCCCTGCCCCCACCCCCACCACTACCACCCAAAAAAAAATTAAAATATTTTCAATTTCATAAATTATTTTTTACTCTAGTAAAAATAAAATATGTTCCTCAAAAACATTTTTCATTCATAAATTAAACATTAAAAATCATTTCCGGAAAATACTTTCTACGCACCAACAAAACATGAGAAAATAAGTCCAAAATCTACTTGTTTTCCCGGAAAACATTTTCTAGGAAAACATTTTCCATGGAAAACATTTTCCTTCATACCAAACACACCCTTAGAGTATACTCTAATTCTATCTATTATACTATTACTTATCTTAATCTCTATGGAAAATGTCCAAGGTACCTCCTGAATCTCATCTAAGAATTTCTTAAGAATAAGTGAGATGTGAGTCCTCTCTCCATCACACTGATAGTAAGTTCTTATTAATGGAGTGTTCCATACCTAATCTAATTACTACAAATCCAACACCCAAAAATCTTCTATCCTTTTTATTTCAGCATTGATAACATTTCCTTCTTCATTAATTCCCAAAACAAAAAGCACTAAATAATCTATGCCCTGACAAAGTATAGAAACGTTCTGGTAGCATGGGCGAGACATTGTATCATTACATAGCTCATACTGATTATTGTCGGTTAGAGAATCTCTCATTGAGTTATATATTATATTTTATTATATACACATTGAGTTGTTATTGTATTTTTCAGTACTTTGAGTTGCTACATATTGTTTTAAAAGCTTTCCATATATCGCATAGTTTATTGTTGCTTTATCTTGAATTGATCAGTATCCAGAGTTGAGTATCTTTGTGTTGAGTATCATATCTTTAAGTAGAGTATCTTTGTGTTGAGTATCATATTTTTGAGTTGAGTATCTTATTTTTGAGTTGAGTTTAGTTGAGAGTTGAGAAGAGGTAAGGATGTTTTCTTTTTATCAAGTTCAAGCTTATATTATGCTTTAGAATTCCCCTTACATGCTCCTACATTTCATGTACTGAGCCATTTGGCATGCATCATTTCATGATGCATAGATATATGTATTTAGGATCACCAAAGGGAGTTTCCTTGATACCACATGGAGTTCGAGTTTGTTATGGTTAGCCTCCTTGCGTCCGATCAGAGGATTCATTTATTTTCAGTTTTGGCAGGATCTCGTGGGTCTTCTCCTGACTTCCATCTTTGACATGTAGAGGCTTCATAGATAGACAACAGAGTTTGAGAAGTCCGTTTAATTTATTTTTTTTTAATGTTTAAAGACTTGAGTTGCCTACTTCTGGCGAGTTGAATATATTGTTTTATATGGAGTTAATCTTTTGAGTTAAAGATTTTGTTATTGAGTTCAATGAATTTTATTCATTTTAAGCTTTGAGGCTTGAGTTAGTCTTCCGATTGGAGTCAGCCAAGATGAGGGTTCACTTCGAGACCAAAAATGATTTTCGAGTGCTGACCATGTTCAGGGTGTAGGCTCAGATCGTGACATAAGGTGTAACAAAATTCATTCATGAAATTCCTATCGAATACCATGATAATCGGTATATAGACTCATTCCAGTAACAAAGAGCCAACTGAATTATTTATGAATTCAGGTAATCATCATGTAAACTATTTCTTTTAGACTGAAAAAGAAAAACGATCAAGGGTGAAAACTTCAACAGATCAATTGTTGGAGGTCCCAAATGAAAAGGACGAGACAATAGTAAAGAAATTTTGGACAAGGAAAGGTCAAGGATTGGGTCAAAGAAAAATTTTCATTTTGATGAAGAAAGTAGTGAAGATATAAGAAAGGGTATACTGGATTGTGAAAGAATAGAGTCTTCATTAAACTTCAATGGATGTATTAAGAGAGAAAGCAGAAAAATTAGACATAAAGACTTTGTTGTGTGTTTCATTACAAAGAAAGTTAGGTTAGGTAAAAATAATCAAATATTTCTATAAAAATCGAGAATATAGTTCATTAGTGTGCCTCAAAATCGTCGAGAGATCATGATGAATGGTTATATGCTGCAAATTTGGTAGCTATCATCATTGGATATATGAACCGTTTAAAGCCTTAACTGATGAAGAATTGGATTACTTTGATACGCCTGATCCTGACTATCCACATGGATACATATGACAATAAGAAATTATTCTAATGGTAGTTAGTAGTACATTTATATTTTTTGTTACTTTAATTTGTAGAATAAAACCATCAAATATGTGTATAGTTATTTAATGGATTAAATCTATTTTTTAACTTGATAATTTTTTCAGTCTCATTACTCACATTGAAGTCCAACTATATGTGAATTTGCATCAGAAAGTATAACATTGCCTCCATATCAAAGGAGACTCAACTTTAAGCAATTGAAAAAGATGCAACGAAAATTTCCATACAACAGCAACACCTAGTACCCAAGTAACCCGACCCAGTACGCTTGTCTTCCTTAGAACATCGACGTTAAATCAAAGAAACTAACTAGTACGCTGGCAATGCATAGCCATTCCCGACAAACCCTATACTCATCTTCTTCACAAAACCCAGCGAGAAATTAGAAAAATAGTACTAGTCTAGTACGACAAAACCCAGATGAGAACAGTCCATCAACGCCCAGAAATCCCAGGTTTGTGGGCGCTTCAAATGCTTTAAAGAATTTCTTGAAGCGTAAATAAGAATTTTTTACGAGTTTCTCTAAATTTGTAGTAATCTAATCTATTAGAGTCTTTTAAATCAAATTTTCTTAATTTCCTTTTAAAAAATTAAGTGACCCCTCTTTTCCTTAACACAAGTTAGAACTCTTAATAAAATGCAATAAATACTAAGTTGACACAACTAAAAAGGGCTCAAAAACCTGTAGCTAGTCAGCTCTAAATTCATATAACTTAAAACAACATGTATCAAGTGTAAATTCTTTTATTTCTCGATAGGATCGCTTGAAAATGTTTCTCATATGACAATTCAATATGCACAAACTATTTTAGATTAAAATTAAACAGGATTTCATAATATCTCAATGTAAAACATTATATGTTTCAAAACGACATTATCTTCTTATCGATGTCATATTATGACCTGAGGGTGATTGAACTACCTTAAGTTGTGACCATCACCTGAGTGATTCTCCCTCAAAAAATTCTACATGTGATTCAGTTTATTAGAACTCATTTACTACAATATAAAGGCAAGCTACTTGGAGTAGTATAACTAGAGCGCAAACCAAAATACAGCAGAAACAATAAGCTACTTCACATTAAAAGTCGATTACGAGATGGCGATGACACACCTCGATCTTGCCACACTCTGACTTCCCAACACTTTAAACTGCATGAGAAATTGTGAAAATGAAAATATGTATGTTAAATGGTTACATTCTATGTTACCCTGACCTTCAGTTTGCTTTGAACTACCCATGTAAGTCAGTTACATACAATAAGTTACAGTTCTCCCCGGGTCAAGCCATCAACGTAACATAATTTAAAGGTATATCCAATTATAAATTATGGCAATAAGGAATATGGGAGGGGAAAAAATCAGTCAGCAGCAATACATCGTGACTAATCATCAACATGAAGGACGTCTGTGCAAAAACACATGAAACCCCCATTCAGGCAGGAGGATCCTCTATCCCATTTCATGTTTCTGTTCGCTATGGAGGGAATTAACAAAATAGTCAAAACATCAAACATAACTTATTTAAAGTTTTAAACTGGGGGTCCGGGAGGGAATCAGGGGAGGGGACTACAAGGTGGGGAATCAAATGCTCATCAACACAGTTAAAGTTAACGTAGCAAACCAACTACGCTACTAATCTTCTCCGGCCAACTACACTTGATAAAACTAACATACAGAAGAACTAACTTGACAAAATGTAAATTTTGAAGAAAATTAAACATGGGGTACCTGCCCTTTTCTAAGGTTTCTAAGGGGGTTGAATCCACTGAGTTGTCTTCATATAACATATCCCCCCGATGGTGTATAACTCTTTTGATATATAGGTACGACTTCAGACTGTTCCAACATAACCCGGACTAAACTTAAAGAAGAGGACAAAGGTTTAGATGCTACGTTTGCTCTTTTGACAAGGCTATGGAGATCTGAATTCAACATCTCCTTCCATTTCAAACAACTTCAACATATTGCATTATTTTTTATTTCTGGATAATGAGCTAAGTCGCTCGGACTCGGGTGCGGTTATCCGAGACGGATGTGAATCCGAGAGTCAGATTCGGTGAAATTTAAATTTTAAGATTCGTGGGTGCGTATCCGAGCATGGATATGGGGTGCGTGGATACGGCTAAAATATTTCAATTTTATAAAAATATAGTTATGAAGATATTAAACTTCTTAATCTTATAGCTTATAACGTCTAGTCTGCGTGGATTTAAAATTTATACATTACATGTTAAAATTTGAAATTTTAACAAAATAATAATAATATATTTATAATTTTAACAATATAATAATAATATATTTAATATAATTTTACAATGAAATTTGTAGATGTAAAATGTAGAAATACCTTATCTTTTATCTATACAAGGTAAAAAGTTGTTTCCGATAGAATCTCTATTTAAAAAGTAAATTTTAATATAACTTATAGTATAATTTAATGGTATGGATTTTATTACTTCATTCATCCCATTTTATGTAATACAATTGAGTATACATAAGAGTACTAACACACTTTAATATATATACTAAGTACTAAATGAAACTACACTTATTTTTTTTAAAAAAACCTTTCTCTAGCTCTTTGCATACCATGTACTTATTTAAGAAAAGTCAATGTACCTTTTCAAGAAAAAGTAAAGAGCATGTACTTTTCAAGAAAGATTAAAAAAAGGTTATGTATATTTCTTTTTACTTGTTTCAAATCTCAAGAAAAATAAATAATTCTTTTACTTATTTCAACTTTCAAGAAAAAAACACTTCTTCTTCTCTTTTCGATTCTCAACTTTCCGGCGCTGTCGCCGGAAGCTGATTTTCTCTTCTTTTATTCTTCTCTTTTCTCTTCTCCGTACTTTTTTAAGCTTTGTACTCTTTACGTCGTCGGAAATTGATTTTTCCTTCTCCAATCTTTTCTTGGCTTCGGTCAAAGTTTCTGGATTGGATTGACCGAATCCGACACGCACCCCGCACCCGTACCTGCACGAGAGTCGTGTCGAGATGGGTTCGCCTGCAAAAATGAAGAGTTCGCACAACTTAGATAATGAGGGTTTTCTCGTGTATCAATCCGAGAAATTCCGACTACTGTAGAAAATAGTAAAGGAAGCAGAACAATACAATACAAAGTTTTGCAGAACAACAAATTTTTTAGGATAAAAGGTTTGGCGAGAGCAACTGTGTGTTGATTTGACTCTACAAACATTTTTGTAGTGGAGAATCCGAGATACACAATTCCGGCTATCCTACTAAGTGCAACATATATAAGTCAATACAACAATATAACCACATGCATATATCAAACATATACAATATAATCAACATTTATGAACAAGGTACAATTTCACATTTCTCAAGATACACAATTATATCAAATCATTGGTCCTCTCATGGAACCCAAACACAAATTGTCAGCATATCGGAATGTGGTACTTGATCCAATGTTTATGACAAAATGTGGCAATTGATTTAATAATTATGTCAGAACGTGGTAACTGATCCCAATTAGTTATGTTAGAATGTGGCAACCGATTCATTTAAGACACCACAATCACAGTCACAAGTATCTTCTCAAGTTTATACAAATAAGTCATGATTCATGGTATTCATCAATCTTCTATCGCATTTATAACAATTGTAAATAATAGATATCCATATACATACATGTATTATAATGAAGAAAGAACAAACATACATCACACAATCATAGAATCACAACCATCACCTACCTCGTAACAAGCTTAAAACTATAAGAAACTTGATCCCTCCTTTTTCGGATTCATTCTGCTTGTTCTTGGTCTATAAACAATCAATATGATATGAAAATCAATAAACAATCACTATTACCATAATTAATAACAATTCAATCAACCCTAGATCATGCTCATGATTCCAAGTATCCATATTAGGTCTTTTTCCACCATAGTTTCTAGATCGAAACCCTCACCCATCGATAATTATCTATTAGGTTATATTCTATAGATCGAAAAGTGGATTCAGTGTTAAAATCTTACATTTAGCCTCAAGAATGATGGAAAATTGTCAAGAATTGCCTGGTCTTCATTCCTTAGCTCTAAAAACCAAAAAGTGCAGAATAACAATGTTTCGGGATTTATGTAGGACTTTAAGTCGCGTCTGGCCCGCCACAGTTGTAACATTTCGAAAATCCAAGACTACTCTTAAAGCCTAAAGTAGGTTTCATGGGGTCTAAACACTTTTTAAGATCTATTTTAATGAATATAGGTCATTTAGAAATTCAGGACCCAAAATGTCCAAGAACGACCACGATGTTCGAAAACTAGTTCTAGGAGGTACTAGCGTTCCTAAGCCTATTTGACGAACTTTTAGAAGTTGGAATTCCATGAAAATTGGTGGAAGGGTAGTTAATAGGTGTTTATGTAACGACCTGTTTAGTCGTTTTGAGCAGCAGATTTTAATTCGGGAAAAACTGGCCCAGACTACGGACACCACGACGGACCGTCATAGGCACGACGGCCCGTCGAGGGTGTACCGTTTCAATATACTTAGAATTCTGAAATTGGGTACTGAAGATCGACTCTCTGTAAATTGTGACGGACCTGCAGGACGTGCCGTCACAGCCACGACGAACCGTCGTGAGCTCCCGTTGCAAAACACTTCAGCTTTTGAGAATTTGGTACGGGAAACGAGTTTCTGACCGTCATGACGGACGTGCAGGACGGACCGTCACAGGTGTGACGGACCGTCACAGTGTCCGTGGTGAAAAAAGGGAGTTTGGGTCTTACGACGACCTGTGTGACGGACCGTCGCAGGCACGACGGGCCGTCACAGGTTGCGCAAATCCCAGGCAGAATAGGATTCTTTACACGTTTTAAGGGACGTTTTGGACTATTCTTTCCTTAATTATAAAGATTGAGGGTTAATATTAATAAGTCTAATTACTTGGGGGTTAAAAGAGGCAACCTTAAGTTAATTAGTGGGTTTTATTGTCCTCTTTTATTCTTAATTATATGTTAATTAGGGTAAAAGAAAGAGGGTTTTGAAAAGAAAGAACAAAGAAAAGAGAGAGAGAGATTGATCGATTGAGAGAGAGTCGAACGAGGGAGAAGGATATCAAAGCTTGGGGAAATCGCTTGTTGATTCCAATTCTTCGGTGGAGGTAGGTTATGGTTTTTTACGATATTCGTAGTGAACTCTTAATAGGGTATGATATGTATTAGTGGTATTGTAAACCTGTCTATATGCTTAATTGTATGCTTGCATGAATATGATTATGTGATTTTGATAAACAAGCATGATGAAAGCCACTGAATCCCAAATCTCGAAAGAAACTTTAATCTACGATATTAATGATGATGCCTTGGTATAAAAGAAGGCTTGATGAATTAAGTAATGGGATTGATGATGCCTTGGTATAGAGAAGGCTTGATGAACGGATAGAATGAATTTAGTGGATCGGTGTCACGTTTCGACACATAGTATTAGTGGATCAGAGTGTCACGTTCCGACACATAGTATTAGTGGGACGGGTGTCACGAACCGACACGTAGATATAGGGGATCGGAGTGTCACGTACCGACACATATAGGGGATCGGAGTGTCACGTTCCGACACATATAGGGGATCGGGTGTCACGAACCGACACGTAGAATTAGGGGATCAGAGTGTCACGTACCGACACATAGTGGTAGGGGATCGGAGTGTCACGTACCGACACAAGAGGAAGAAAGATAATGAATCTTGAAAGATGATAATATACTCAACATAATGAACTTAATTCTCAAATGAGTATGGTATTGAGGCTTGAGCCCTCATGGATGAACTTGATGGTATTTATTGACGATTATAATACTTGTTGTTGCTACATATTGAGTTTATAGTTGATTTATAGTATTACTTGATATATATTATCTTCTATTTTGAGTTGGCCGATGATATCTACTCAGTACTTGTGGTTGTACTGACCCCCTACTTTTATGTTTTCTTCTTTGTTATTTGTGTAATGCAGCCAACGTTCCGTCAACTTCAACACAACAGTAATTCGAGCCAGTTTTCGTCATACCGGATCTCAGGGTGAGCTAACGCTTCTAGCTTGGACTGGATCTTCTTCTGCAAGTCTTGATGCCTTGACTTCCGGCATGGACTAGTTTCTTATGTATTTTTAGCTTCTTAGACATTCTTAGATAGTAATTTGAACATAGATGTTCTTGTGATGATGACTTCCAGATTTTGGGGATAATAATAATAGTTTTGAGTTGTTTTTATTAATGAGTTTAAGTCTTTCGCATTACTTTGTTGATATTGTATTGAAATGTTAAGGTTTAGATTGGTTGGTTCGCTCACATAGGAGGGTCAATGTGGGTGCCAGTCGCGTCCCCGATTTGGGTCGTGACAAACTTGGTATCAGAGCATTAGGTTCATTGGTCTCATCATACAAGAACGAGTCTAGTAGAGTCTTAAGGAACGGTAGGGGGACGCCTTTACTTTTCTTTGAGAGGCTATAAGACTTTAGGAAAATTCCATTCTTTCGTTCTTTCTTTCGTGCTACTACTTGAGTCCAATTGGTATCTAGGTGATACAAATTGGTATCTGACCATCTTCACTCTATTTTGCAGATGGTTAGAACTAGAGAAACGACCGCACCAGCAGCAACAACGGAAAGACAAGAAACGACTGAGCCAGCCACTGGGCTGTGGCTCGAGGAAGAACAGCGGCAAGAGGCCGTGGAAGAGGTCGTGGGAGGACGTCCTCTAGAGGGAAAGGACGAGCACCTAGCCCATCTGATACTAGGGCGGTGACTCCTCCACCGACTGAGGAGGTGATAAGAGAGGGTGAGGAAGGGGAGAATGAACAAGTACAGAATGAGGAATTACCACCCCAACCTACCCCAGAGATGATCAATCAGGTTCTTGCTTATCTTAGCGGGTTATCTGATCAGGGTCAGGCACCTCCAGTGGTTTCTGCACCAACACCTCCGGTTTCAGAGATACGACATGCGGCTACTATGGCTCCCCGCATGGATGCAACATTGGAGATAGGCATATTTCCACGTCTGACTACTGGGCCTATAATGACAAACGATCAGCATGAACTTTTCAGTAAGTTCTTGAAATTGAAACCTCCAGTCTTTAAGGGTGCAGAATCAGAGGATGCCTACGATTTTCTGGTTGACTGTCATGAGCTACTACACAAGATGGGGATAGTAGAACGGTTTGGCGTCGAGTTCGTGAGCTATCAGTTTCAAGGGAACGCCAAAATGTGGTGGCGGTCACATGTTGAGTGTCAACCAACAGAGGCACCACCTATGACTTGGGAATCATTCTCTAGCGTGTTTATGGAGAAGTATATCCCAAGGACTTTGAGAGATAGAAAAAGGGATGAGTTCTTGAGTCTAGAGCAAGGAAGGATGACAGTTAACGCATATGAGGCTAAATTTCGCGCACTATCCAGATATGCCACCCAACTTTGTTTCAGTCCACAAGAACGGATTCGCCGTTTCGTGAAGGGGTTGAGGTCAGAGTTGCGGATTTCAGCCTTACAGGTAGCGGCTACGGCAAAATCCTTCCAAGAGGTGGTAGACTTTGTGATAGAGGTGGAAGGAGTGAAACCAGACGACTTCACCACGACATAGACATCAAAAAGGTTTCGAAGGGGAGGTGAGTTTAATGGTTCTTACTCTAGAGGACAGAGTTCCGGAGGTCACTCAGTTTGACCAATTCAGTCTTCACTACAGACTGTAGTTGGGGGTCCACCTCAGAACGGTCAACACTACTCCGAGAGACCTATGCCTGACTCCAGAGAGTGCTATGGATGTGGGGAGATTGGACATATTAGGAGGAATTGTCCAAAACAGAGTTACAGACCCCCAATAGCTAGAGGTAGAGGTGGTCATGGTAGAGGCCGCTTTTCTAGAGGACGTGGTGGTCGAGGTAATGGTGGTCACCACAACGGCAGAGGTGATGGGAAAAACGGAGCCACTACTACGCAACATGGTAAGGGCAACGGACAGACAAATAATGGGGCCCATTGCTACGCTTTCCCTGGGAGATCTGAAGCGGAGGCATCAGACGTTGTCATCACAGGTAACGTTTTGATTTGTGATTGCATGGCTTCCGTATTGTTTGATCCTAGATCCACATTTTCTTATGTATCTTCCTCATTTGCTAATGGTCTGAATTTACATTGTGAATTGCTTGACACGCCTATTCGTGTTTCTACTCCGGTGGGTGAGTCTGTGATAGTTGAAAAGGTATATAGGTCTTGTTTGGTGAATTTTGTAGGGAGCAACACTTATGTAGATTTGGTTATTTTAGAAATGGGTGACTTTGATGTAATTCTGGGTATGACTTGGCTTTCTCCGAATTTTGCGATTTTGGACTGTAATGCTAAAACTGTGACGTTAGCCAAGCCTGGGGCGGATCCGTTAGTGTGGGAGGGCGACTACACTTCCAGTCCGGTTCGTATCATCTCCTTTCTTCGTGCTAAGAAAATGATTAGTAAAGGGTGTTTAGATTTCTTGGCACATCTCAAGGATGACACTACTCAAGTACCTTCGATTGAGTCAGTTTCGGTAGTCCGTGAGTTTCTGGATGTGTTCCCTGCAGATCTTCCTGGCATGCCACCGGATAGGGATATTGACTTCTGCATTGATTTGGAACCGGGTACTCGCCCCATTTCTATACCCCCTTATAGAATGGCTCCCGCGGAGTTAAGAGAGTTAAAGGCACAACTTCAAGAGTTGTTGAGCAAAGGCTTCATTAGACCAAGTGCATCTCCTTGGGGTGCTCCGGTGCTATTCTTGAAGAAGAAGGATGGGAGCTTTCGGATGTGCATAGACTACAGACAACTGAACAAGGTAACTATTAAGAACAAGTACCCCATTCCTCGCATTGATGACTTGTTCGATCAGTTACAAGGTGCTTGTGTCTTCTCTAAAATTGACTTGAGGTCCGGTTATCACCAATTGAAAATACGAGCAAAGGATGTGCCAAAGACTGCTTTTCGAACTAGGTATGGGCATTATGAATTTGTGGTAATGTCCTTTGGTCTTACGAATGCACCTGCTGCCTTCATGAGCTTGATGAACGGGATTTTCAAGCCATATTTGGACCTCTTTGTGATCGTGTTTATTGATGATATACTGATATACTCCAAGAGTAAGAAGGAACATGAGGAGCATTTGAGAATGGTGTTAGAGTTGTTGAGGAAGAAAAAGCTTTATGCGAAATTCTCCAAGGGTGAGTTTTGGCTAGATTCAGTGTCCTTCTTGGGGCACGTGGTTTCTAAGGATGGAGTAATGGTGGATCCATCCAAGATTGAGACAGTGAAGAATTAGGTAAGACCTACAAACGTGTCAGAAATAAGGAGTTTTGTGGGTTTGGCTAGCTACTATCGCCGATTTGTCAAGGGGTTCTCCTCTATTGCTTCCCAATTGACGAACTTAACTAAGCAGAATGTTCCATTTGTATGGTCGGACGAATGTGAGGAAAGCTTTCAGAAGCTCAAGACCTTGTTGACTACCGCACCTATCCTTACCTTGCCAGTAGAGGGCAAAAACTTCATCGTTTATTGTGATGCATTCTATTCTGGGTTGGGTGCAGTGTTAATGCAAGAGAAGAATGTGATTGCTTATGCTTCGAGGCAATTAAAGGTGCATGAACGTAACTATCCGACCCACGATTTGGAATTGGCCGCGGTAGTATTTGCACTAAAGCAATGGAGACACTATTTGTATGGGTTAAGTGTGAAGTCTACACGGACCACCGTAGCCTACAGTACGTCTTTACTCAAAAAGATTTGAACTTGAGACAGAGGAGATGGATGGAACTACTGAAGGACTACGACATCACTATCTTGTATCATCCGGGAAAGGCGAATGTTGTGGCGGATGCTCTAAGTAGAAAGGCCGAAAGCATGGGAAGTCTAGCTCATTTGCAAGTTTCTAGACGCCCATTGGCTAGAGAGGTGCAGATTCTGGCTAATGACCTTATGAGGTTAGAAATAAATGAGAAGGGAGGATTTTTAGCTTGTGTGGAGGCGAAATCTTCTTTTCTTGATCAGATTAAGGGGAAACAGTTTGATGATGAGAAGCTAAGTCGAATCCGAGATAAAGTGTTACAAGGAGAAGCTAAGGAAGCAATAATCGATAAGGAAGGTGTTTTGAGGATTAAGGGAAGGGTATGTGTACCCCGCATCGACGATTTGATCACCACCATTCTTATAGAGGCTCATAGTTCCGGATATTCTATACATCCTGGTGCAACCAAGATGTACCGCGACCTAAAGCAACACTTCTGGTGGAGTAGAATGAAGCGATATATTGTTGAGTTTGTCGTCAAATGTCCAAATTGTCAACAAGTAAAGTATGAACACCAGAGGCCTGGAGGAACACTTCAGAAAATGCCCATTCCTGAATGGAAGTGGGAGAGAATCGCGATGGACTTCATGGTTGGTCTTCCCAAGACATTGGGTAAGTATGACTCTATTTGGGTGATTGTTGATATGTTAACTAAGTCTGCTCATTTCATTCTGGTCAAGGTGACCTACAATG
This sequence comes from Solanum peruvianum, assembly GCA_027705065.1. Taxonomy (NCBI): domain Eukaryota; kingdom Viridiplantae; phylum Streptophyta; class Magnoliopsida; order Solanales; family Solanaceae; genus Solanum; species Solanum peruvianum. Next base: position 23,545,821 of record JAKWJD010001758.1, read on the forward strand.
CAGAGAAGTTATCCAAAATCTACATCTCAGAAATCGTTCGATTGCATGGAGTTCCACTCTCCATCATATCAGATAGAGGTACGCAGTTTACTTCTAAGTTTTGGAGAACACTGCATGCTGAATTAGGTACTAGGTTGGACCTTAGTACTGCGTTTCACCCTCAGACTGATGGTCAGTCTGAGCGAACGATTCAAGTGTTGGAGGATATGCTTCGTGCATGTGTGATAGAGTTTGGTGTCCATTGGGATAGCTTCTTACCTTTGGCAGAGTTTTCATACAATAATAGCTATCACTCCAGTATTGATATGGCTCCATTTGAAGCATTGTATGGGAGGAGGTGTAGATCTCCCATTGGGTGGTTCGATGCATTTGAGGTTAGACCTTGGGGTACTGACCTCTTAAGAGATTCTATGGAGAAGGTGAAAGCTATTCAAGAAAAGCTTTTGGCGGCTCAAAGTAGACAAAAGGAGTATGCAGACCGAAAGGTTAGAGACTTGGAGTTCATGGAAGGTGAATAAGTCTTGTTGAAGGTTTCACCCATGAAAGGGGTGATGCGGTTTGGAAAAAGGGGTAAGCTAAGTCCAAGGTATATTGGACCATTTGAAGTGCTTAAGCGAATAGGGGAGGTGGCTTATGAATTAGCCTTGCCCCCAGGGCTGTCCGGAGTGCATCCGGTATTCCACGTATCAATGTTGAAAAGATACCACGGAGATGGAAACTACATCATCCGTTGGGATTCAGTTTTGTTGGATGAGAACTTGACTTATGAAGAGGAACCGATTGCTATATTGAATAGAGAAGTTCGCAAGTTGAGTTTGAGAGAGATTGCATCCATCAAGGTTCAATGGAAGAATCGACCGGTTGAAGAAGCTACTTGGGAGAAGGAGGCAGATATGCAAGAAAAATACCCACATCTGTTTACAGATTCAGGTACTCCTTTTCGCCATTGTTTTTCTTCTTTTGATCGTTCGGGGACGAACGATGGGTAAATTGGTATCTATTGTAACGACCTGTTTAGTCGTTTTGAGCAGCAGATTTTAATTCGAGAAAAACTGGCCCAGACTACGAACACCACGACGGACCGTCATAGGCACGACGGCCCGTCGAGGGTGTACCGTTTCAATATACTTAGAATTCTGAAATTGGGTACTGAAGATCGACTCTCTGTAAATTGTGATGGACCTGCAGGACGTGCCGTCACAGCCACGACGAACCGTCGTGAGCTCCCGTTGCAAAACACTTCAAATTTTGAGAATTTGGTACGGGAAACGAGTTTCTGACCGTCATGACGGACGTGCAGGACGGACCATCACAGGTGTGACGGACCGTCACAGTGTCCGTGGTGAAAAAGGGGAGTTTGGGTCTTACGACGACCTGTGTGACGGACCGTCGCAGGCACGACGGGCCGTCACAGGTTGCGCAAATCCCAGGCAGAATAGGATTCTTTACACGTTTTAAGGGACGTTTTGGACTATTCTTTCCTTAATTATAAAGATTGAGGGTTAATATTAATAAGTCTAATTACTTGGGGGTTAAAAGAGGCAACCTTAAGTTAATTAGTGGGTTTTATTGTCCTCTTTTATTCTTAATTATATGTTAATTAGGGTAAAAGAAAGAGGGTTTTGAATAAGAAAGAACAAAAGAAAAGAGAGAGAGAGATTGATCGATTGAGAGAGAGTCGAACGAGGAAGAAGGATATCAAAGCTTGGGGAAATCGCTTGTTGATTCCAATTCTTCGGTGGAGGTAGGTTATGGTTTTTACGATATTCATAGTGAACTCTTAATAGGGTATGATATGTATTAGTGGTATTGTAAACCTGTCTATATGCTTAATTGTATGCTTGCATGAATATGATTATGTGATTTTGATAAAACAAGCATGATGAAAGCCACTGAATCCCAAATCTCGAAAGAAACTTTAATCTACGATATTAATGATGATGCCTTGGTATAAAAGAAGGCTTGATGAATTAAAGTAATGGGATTGATGATGCCTTGGTATAGAGAAGGCTTGATGAACGGATAGAATGAATTTAGTGGATCGGAGTGTCACATTCCGACACATAGTATTAGTGGATCGGAGTGTCACGTTCCGACACATAGTATTAGTGGGACGGGTGTCACGAACCGACACGTAGATATAGGGGATCGGAGTGTCACGTACCGACACATATAGGGGATCGGAGTGTCACGTTCCGACACATATAGGGGATCGGAGTGTCACGTACCGACACATATAGGGGATCGGGTGTCACGAACCGACACGTAGAATTAGGGGATCGGAGTGTCACGTACCGACACATAGTGGTAGGGGATCGGAGTGTCATGTACCGACACAAGAGGAAGAAAGATAATGAATCTTGAAAGATGATAATATACTCAACATAATGAACTTAATTCCCAAATGAGTATGGTATTGAGGCTTGAGCCCTCATGGATGAACTTGATGGTATTTATTGACGATTATAATACTTGTTATTGCTACATGTTGAGTTTATAGTTGATTTATAGTATTACTTGATATATATTATCTTCTATTTTGAGTTGGCCGATGATATCTACTCAGTACTTCTGGTTGTACTGACCCCCTACTTTTATGTTTTCTTCTTTGTTATTTGTGTAATGCAGCCAACGTTCCGTCAACTTCAAAACAACAGTAATTCGAGCCAGTTTTCGTCATACCGGATCTCAGGGTGAGCTAACGCTTCTAGCTTGGACTGGATCTTCTTCTGCAAGTCTTGATGCCTTGACTTCCGGCATGGACTAGTTTCTTATGTATTTTTAGCTTCTTAGACATTCTTAGATAGTAATTTGATCATAGATGTTCTTGTGATGATGACTTCCAGATTTTGGGGATAATAATAATAGTTTTGAGTTGTTTTTATTAATGAGTTTAAGTCTTCCGCATTACTTTGTTGATATTGTATTGAAATGTTAAGGTTTAGATTGGTTGGTTCGCTCACATAGGAGGGTGAATGTGGGTGCCAGTCGCGTCCCCGATTTGGGTCGTGACAGTTTAGGATGATTCGTGGTCGAAACGTCCGGGTGAAAATCTCCAAGGACCAACCAAGGACCCTTGAGAAGGACCTTAGCATGTTGGAGGCAGCATTGCCTGGGCAGTGTGCAACCACGAGAGGCCATCAACGGCTCGTGTGTGGATCGATGGGACGTTGATGACAACCGTTGTCCCACACTTACATAAATTTATAGAGACCTCACCTTCACAAGTCTCTGACCAAAACGATGAGTGTGAATGACGGGGGGGGGGGGTAGTCATCGACAAACAGACGGTCCATCGGTCGGGGTTTCGTTTGTGAGGGTCATATTCCCTGCACATCTTAACTTCATTTCATTTAATTAGTTAGGGGGTTAGGTGATTAATTAGGGGTTTAAGTCAGTCTAATCATGTTAATTAATCCCTAATATAAAAGTCCCCAACCCTCTTTAGATTAAACACAACTCTCAAAACAAATCCTCTTCGTTCTCTCTTCTTTCTATCTCTATTTGGAATACACCATTGATGAATATCTAGGGGAGGGATTTGAGGACTGAAAAAGGGACGATTTCACCATCAAATCTTCATCAAACGTTGAACTATGAGATTAAATTCACCTTTCAGACCTCTTTCCTCAAAGGGTTCCTTCAAAAGATTTTCAAAAGTTGGGTTTTCATGTGGGTTCTTCTCAATATCGAAAAATTAGGTTATGATTTGATTTTTTTATGTTTTATATTGGATAATATGGATATATTAACATGTATTTTAACTTTATTATAGAATATCTTGGTGATTTTGTATAGTTTGCAGATGATGATCCCTTACCCTTAACCCTAGGTTTGATATGGACATGAATTAGGTTGAAATTGATTCAATTGACTTGGTTATTGGTTGAATTACTATTAATTGATTTTGTTACATTATAATTGAAAAAATTGGAGTGAATTATGGTCTTTCATTCTAGTTCTTGATATTATGATCTATGTTAGAAAGTGAATCAACCTAAGTGTCTTATCGTAAACTATGAGCTAGTATTGAATTGTGATGTAGTGATTCTCCTAGCCTTGTTATCATGTTGATTATTTAATTATGAAGTTTTACATCTAAATTGTATTAAATTGAGGGTTTATGGTAAGGCCTTAATGATGAATTATGAGGGAGACTTGGTAAGTCTTATGATCTTTATCCTTTACTTCCAATTGTGATTAATTGTGGTTAAGTCATGATGTTATATTGAAGTAAGTCTTGTATTAGGATTGATAGGGTGGTATGATGTTGAATTGAAATGTCTTTAATATGTTGTGAGGTTGAGTAAGGTGTATGTGTTATAAGGATGGTGATGACTATCAATGTGCATTATTATGATATGTAATGCTCATGTGTTAAACCTCACTTATATGAATTGTAATGAAAGGACCTATTCTCATGCAAATCTTATTGAGCTATTGATGATGAGGATTATACAAGGGTTAGACCCTATGACCTAAGCTAAGCTATGATTGATGATTAAAGGCTTAAAGACATTTCAATAAAGGGACTTAGCTTAGCACCGAGTGAACTTGACGATGGGAGGTCATAACTCCCCTTAGAGGAAGATTCATCCTATAGTTCTAGATGTGGTGTTGACTGATACGCTCAAAATTACTTCTCAAATAAGAAGTGAAGTGGTCGTATCAAGTAAAGAACCCAACTAATGAGGTTGGGATCGTTCCCACGAGAAAAATAGTTTAGACTTAACATTATTCTATTATTACTATTATTTAGTCATAGATTTCCCTAGAAAAAAAAAGAAAATAAAGGGGGGTTTAATTTCTAAATTAATGAAAATAATTAACTAAACTAAAGTAAACAACTAACAGATTCAAATCTTGGAGCTTAATCAATTAATAAAAGTAACTAGGTCCACAGGTTCTTAACTTGATAATTCTAAATATAACAATTCTTTCCTAGTATCTTGCATGTAAAGTGATAAGTTATGTATCTCTAAATCCTTGGTCCGGCATCTAAAAGTTTCACTCCGCACCTTGGTCCGACTATATGTGTTGCTACACTAACCCTTACCTTTACCTCATATTAAGCATTGTATTCGATATTTGACAAAGTTATTACCTCATACCAATCGACACTAGCCTATTAGATAGTGTACACTAAATCTATGTTGATAATTCTTTTCCTATTATCTACCTCATTGGTCCGACAAGTAGCATTAAGGCGAGTTTTAACGTTGGACATCCGTTAAAAAGACTTCTAAACGAAAGAATTATCAATACATGCAAGACACTATTATAGAATGCTACTTTAGTTAGATTTTACCTCATTATTCAGCCATGGTTCCCATAACCCTAGTTATGGAGTTTAGTTACCCATGGTCATAATCACACTATTCATATATTTAATATAACAATTCATGCATTTAATTTAATGAGAAATAATAAAATCCAGAAATTTACTTGATTAAGCAACAAAAGCACCAACAATCAATTCCAGAAAAAGTGTACAAATTGCTGAAATTAATCCTTCAATACTTGAACAAGAGAACTAAAGATTATCCAAAAGTCTAACTATCAAAAAGTCTATCTATCAAAAAAGTCTAACCCCAAAAACGAGGTTTTTCGAACTATTTTTAAAAAACAAAAACCTAATAAAAGAAGGATTCTAATAACTGAAAATTTGTCAAAACGCGTCTGGGTCGACGGACCTCGTGACGGACCGTCGTGTTTATTAAGGGCCGTCATGGCCTGCGTCGTCCCATACTTCATAAATTATTGTGCTACTTTGTTCATTACACTCAACGAACAGGCATGACGGACCGTTCTAAGCACGACGGTCCGTCGAGGGTCTCCGTTCCATAATACTTTAACTTCTTGAAATTTGGGTACTAGGACTACTCTTTGATTATTACGATGAACTAGCAGGACGGACGTCGTGTATATGACGGTCCATCGTGGACTTATGTAATCCCACACTAGGTCACACTTCCCCATCTTCCTTCAGCAGCTTCACTACGATGTCACCTACGGACCGTCAGAAGCTCGACGAACCGTCATAAGCTCAGTAGGTGGTCTCTTCTGGATTTTTTCGCTCAAAAACTTCCGCGTTCATCTTTGGACAGACTTCCTGCAAATAAGGAGAAACTCACATAAACATCGATAAAAAAAGTCTTTTGGACACACACTAAACATAAGGAAAAAGCATTAAAAATACCGTGAAACCACGGTACATCAACACCCTCAACTTAAATTCGCTGTTTGTCCTCAAGTGTGCACTATGACTCACTACAAAATCTTTGTACAATAGTATCCATATTTTAGGTTTTGCAATCATTTTTCTATCAATCCCGATCAGTCTCATCATGTTTATGCATGTTATCACTATTAGGCTTGAATTATGTGGAACAAGACCATGACACAAACTCATCACGCACTTACACCTATCCTCTTCAATCTCTCATCGAGGTGCTAATATTTCTGGTATTGCAACTAGTGTCCTCACTTCAAAACAACATCCTCATTTTTTACACAATGATTTCAGTTTGAGTATAAGGATTACTTTTCAACACTCCATCTCAGAAAAAATTCACAACTCATTCATACACATTGCCATAAGCTTGCCCTTATTTTCACTACTTTAAGTTCGCCATACAACTCTTAGGATCACGATAGGACTTTCTAAGTTTGTAACATAGGCTCAGGGTCAGGTAGGGTATATTTAGGTATACTTTAGTGACTTTTTGACCTCCTTGACATATTGTCTAAACGTACCACTTTTTATCGTTTTATTTCGCCCAATTTCTCATATTCTTTCACCTTGCTATTTGCTCTTCTTTCTTCATTTGTGTAAGTGACTCTTTTTTTCTTGGTTGTATTTATTATTTTTTTATTCCACTTTTGTTTCAACTGGTTCTTGAGTCACTCTACTTTTGTTCTTTCTCTCTCTTTGTTCTTTCAACCCCACTTTCCAGAGCATTCCTCATAATAGCCACCCACAATTCATGACTTTTCCATTAGTCAGAGTACATAATACCCAAAGTTGGGTCAGGGCCACGAAAAACTTGTTTGCTACATTAGCCACCCTCAACTTATGCTTTTGGCATAAACTGAGGTGCACATGTCCAAGGAGGGACCAGGGCCAACACATTATTCCCAGAAAAGATTAGTTGGGGTGAAAAAGGAAGGCCTATTTTAAGGTCGAATCATTTGGATCAAAGAGGGATTAATTTCATTCAATTTTTTGTTTTATTTAGGCTAAAAATTGGCTATATTGAACAAGGGCCTATGATCTTTTGCTAATTGTCTATTACATCTTACTTTTAGCACGACCAACAAGGCAAGTTCTAGCTCAGTACAAATAGTGGACTATTTAAATTTTCATCACACTCACTTGACATCTCATTACTCTCCCAAGTTTTCAGACACCTAGTTCGAGTCTTAGACTTAGGGTCATGTAGTGGTGTATCTCTATGTCATGCTTAGAGCCACACATTTATCAATTACTATGCCTAGCCATGCATCATTTTCATTACAGAAGGATATCATTTTTTTAGCCATCATGCTTTAGAGTTATAATATGTACACAAGATATAGACATGTCGGTTCAACAATAAAAATAATCATGCTATTGGGGAAAAAGAACACAAGCATGAAAACCCCAAAAGAGGATCGTGAATTGGGCTACTCAGACTTCACCCTAGCACTCACTTTCAATATACCCCACCCCCAATAAAAAGATATGCAATTGTCCCCTATGCATAAAAAAAACTGAAATACGAGAGTGGTAGGTGAAGCAAACTTGGGGCGCAAAGCGCTGGCGATCAGCAAGCTAGTGGGTCCGATTCCTGCAACCCACTACATATGTAGTCTGGACAGCCTAAGTAGTGTCGTCATCAGAAACATCACTATCAGTAGTGCCTCCCGCTCTCTCCACATTTCTGGAGCTAGATGCCCTAGCAGCTGACTTTACAACCCTAATCTGACGTGCCTCCTCATCAGCAATCGAGGATCTCCTCGCATCCTCCATCTCACAACACTTTTTCTTCCTTGCCCTAGACTCATCATCCTAACGACCCCTGCGCCTCTTGGCATGCTCTTGAGGGGTAGGTGGTGGAATCTAAGAAGTGGCAACTAACGCAGCCAACACTGTTTCCTTAGTAGGCTCTGTAGAAGGGGCCTCAGACTCAGGCACCCTAGCCTGAAGGATCATACCAATATCTGCTCGTAACTCTCAATTGCAGCCTGAAGGGTCGACACGTCCACCGAAGGGGCAGGCCGGGCTAGCACCCGCAACTCAAAAGCGTCTAAGCGCTGATGAACCTCAGCGATCTTCCACTCTGTGTGTTGTGCCATCTTATGCTCCATGCTCTCCTCCGCCTCAGCACTAGACCTCTGCATCTAAGGATGGATGTGATGCAGAAGTGTGACCATCTGAGCCTCTAGTTTCTGGACCCTAGCAAGTGTGACTAGAGTGGTGAAAGGGGCTGAGCGAGAGGACCTAGGGGCAGTACTACTACTCGGGATAAACTCGACCGGGGTAGTGTTAGTGGTTACTGAAGTAGCCTGCGTAGCCGTTCGAGCATGGGCTACAGTATCAACCAGATTCTCACCAATTGGAGGCACCTCTGGACGTGGCCTTCTGCGTGGAGCCAACTCATTGGCCTCATCCCTGATGAGGCCGATATCAATAGTTACCTAGCGGAGTCCTTAGATGATCAATGTGCTAGATGGGCACACCTGCGGACCTGCATAAGCAAAATATCATGCACGAAAAAAAGTAAAGTAGTGGTGACCTTGAAAGTCCTCTCGTGCATTACCGCCTGTAGAAGCCAAGAAAAGTCAACCTCAAACCCGACTATTATTGCTGCCATCAAAACTGCGTGATCCCGTGTAACTATATTATCTGCATTCTTGGGTGAGAGGCAGTGGCGTGCAATCAACCATAAAAACATAGCTGTGCAGGTCAAGTTAAACTTCCTGATGGATCTCTTCGACACCATTACCCAGTCGGCACCATCTCCATCAATAGGTAAGTGCAAGTCCATCCACCTCTTGGTGGTCTCTCTCAGTTATGGTTCAAGCAAGAATTGGCCATTTTAAAAATTTACCACCGGTAGTCAAACTTGGCGGTGAGAAGGGTCCTGGTGGCATCAACATCCTCGCCATACAAATATCAGCGGATGGCTGGCAGGGAGATATCAACCTGTATTCCGCGTACTCTGACATGCTCAAGTGGAGCCTGTTTGGCGGGGGCAGCCCGCCTATCGATCTGTGATCGGAGTGTAGCCACATAAGAGGCATAAAACTCTCGAACCAACTCTTCACTGTATCGGCCCAAAGAACAAGTTGTCCATTCTAGCCGGTGTATGGTGAAGATATTGTGGATATCTGGAATGGTGGGGAGACTTCTTGTAAGGACCCGCCTCTCCAGTGTAAGGGTACGTGTCATGACGCCTTTATCATTTAGAAATTTGGCATCTGAATACACTTAGTATTGCCCGTCAACACACCACCGGTTTAGCTTGTCGGCAAACGGGCGAGAACACCAGTCGGTGAGCCTATAGTGGAATCAGGACTGTAAGCCTCATCAGAAGAAGAAGACTGTACAGTCGTGGCAGGTGTAGGGACTTCTGCAGACCCGGAGGCTTTCTTCGACCACAAAACTCCTAAGGAACCAGACACTCCTTCTTCTTGTGTGGCTGTCCCAGAAGGTGTGCCAGTCAGTGTGTGCTCCAAATAAGACTGGGAGGTAGTGAGTGGGCTGGACGCCACCTTTTTGGGCGTATCTCTGGTTGCACGTGCAGCTCGTGCTGGAGTGGCAGTGCCTGGGGGCACGTACTCGGGATCATGCTCATCATTAGAGCCTATAACCAGTTGGGCAGACGGGGCGACAGACTTTGAACGCCCACGTGCGTAAACTCGATCTTATTTCGGTGCCATTAGAGATAGTACGTGTAAAGAATCATTATTTCTACTAGAAAGAGCAAACAAGACAAGCAAAAACGAAACAAAATAAACATAAAAGGAAATATATAATGACATCTCTGTAGGAATAGTGAATCACGATGGACCAGGTGATGGCTCGTCGTGAGTATGACGGACCGTCATGTCTTACTTCAACTATGTTTATGTGGATACCCCTGAAGGAAAGTCTCTGATTTTTATGATGGATAAGCAGGATGGACCGTCGTGAAAATGACGGTCCTTCGTCGATGTCCATCGTGGGGCACTTAGAAAAAGTATGGAGACCCTCAAGAGAGGGTTCTATGACCATCATGACGGTTGTGCAGGATGAACCGTTGAGGGTACAACGCTCCATCGTAGATGTCCGTAAGTGGACACTTAGAAAAAAAAGAAACCCTTAGGACAATGGTCTCTGACCGTCATGACGGTTGTGCAGGACGGTCTGTCGTGGTAATGACGGTCCATCGTAGATGTCCGTCAAAGGACACTTAGAAAAAGTAGGAAACCCTTAGGACTAGGGTCTATGACTGTCATGACGGTTGTGCAGGACGGACCGTCGACGGTACGACGCTCTGTCGTAGATGTACGTCATTGTACACTTGGAAAAACAAATAGAGACCCTTAGGGCAAGGGTCTCTGACAACCTTGACGATTGTGCAGAACGGACCGTCGGGATAATGATGGTCTATCTTAAATGTCTGTCAGAGGACACTTAGAAAAAGTTGGAGACCCTTAGGACAAGGGTCTCTGACAACCATGACGGTTGTGCAGGACGGACCGTCGTGGGAATGACGGTCCATCACATGTGTCTGTTGGTGGACAATTAGAGAAAACGAATAGGGGGGTGTTGGAACAGACCCTATGACGGTCCGTCGTGGGTACGACGTTCCGTCATTGGGGTCTCGTTCAGTCATTCAGTGATAGAATTGAGGATGCCTTAATTACGATTCAATTGATTGTTTTCTATCTTTAATGCATGAATTGAAATATTTATAAAATTTTGAGTTGAACTCGTATGAATCCATGCATAATTCATGATTTTTCACTTTGAACACATCATGAAGGTTATGAAATTTTTGAATTTATAAAGATATGCATATTTTTATGAAATTGATGTTTATGACTTAAGGGTGTTCTTAGATAAAAGTATCAATGAAATTGTGAATAGATTTCTCCCATAAAGATTCACAAGGTTGAAATTTTTTCTCACCTATGTTGAACGAAGATCTAAGGAGCTATTGTAAATAAATTTAGCTTGGATTGGTTGCTTAATTATGTGTTTCCTTGGATGATGAAATGAACATGATTAATGACTATTCCATGGGATTTTACTTATCACCAAAAATATATTGAAATAAAGGTTCACCTATTAGTAGAGGTTGGGTCTGTAGTCGCAATCTGTCCCTAACATCATGCACTCTGTAGGTTGTTTTAGCCACTCAAGCTATAAGTAAGGTTGTTTCCTTGACAAACAATGACATCTCTTTTTAGTTTAGGATATAAACCAGATTCTATATTTTCGCTCATGTAGTTTATGTTGGTTAATGGTAAATATCCAACAATGATGAACTAAGGTTACTTTCAAAGTATCTCACAAAGTGTTTTAACATATCATGGCATTTAGGCTTGCATTTCATATTATATTATCATTATAATCCAAGATATATTCATAAATGAAGTAACCAACATATAGTATCAACACTATGACATGGTCATCATATATATACATCATATATTATCATACCATAAACATATAGGAACCTCCTCCTAAGACTCCCCTCAAGACTAACTAGTGCAATGTCTAGGTAGAGTCCCTTACCCCTACCTAGACTAAGCTAGACCCCTTAGGTTATTCAAGTTAGAGTTTAAGTCCTTTAATTCGTTTTACCATTTGGGAACATCTTGCCCTAACCAACATAGACCACATGAGTTAGTGCGGAATCGGGTGTCATAAAACCCTACAACAAAAGAAGGCGGACGACTTGCCAAGGTAATACTAAACATAAAACATAGCAACTACGTGGATCCACTAGCTATTATTCCTATGGGGGCAACATAGTTCAAGAACTAAGAGATTTAGTTGGGACCGTCTTTATGTGCCATGCATTATAGTCTCCAATCTCAAGAGTAAAGTAGTGTTCCTACCTTCCCTATGTTGTAAAGAAAACTTCTCTATCGAGTTCACTCGGTACTAAGCTAGAATCTCTTTTTGAAATGTCTTTAATCCTTTAATTATTAATCATAACTTAATTTAGGCCATAGGGTATACCCCTTGTATAATCAACCCCTTGTATAATCATCATCATCAATAGCTCAAAAAGAATTTTATGAGTATAAGTCCTTTCATCACAATTCATATAGGTGAGGTTAACACTTTAGCATTTCTTAACATATTAAGGCTCATTGATAGTTTTCACCATCTTTATAGCACATACACCGTGATAAAACTCATAACATAGTCAAGACATTTCAATTTAACATCATACCACCCTATAATCCTCGTATAAGGCATACTCCAATGTAAAATCATGGCTTAACAACAATTAATCAGAATTGGAGGGAAAGATAGAGATTCTAAGACTTACCAAGTCTTTCTCATAGTCTATCATCAAGGTATTACCATCAACACATAACTTAACCCAACTTGGGGAGTAACATCATAGCATAATGATAACCAATAAAATAACAAGGCCAATTACATCTCTATAACACAATTCATCTTTATATCACGACTTGAGACAAGGTACAAATTTCACATTATAATTCATAACCTAAATCACATCTCGAGAACTAGAATGATAGGCCAATAATTCATCTTAATTTAATCATAATAACACTATAGGATAGTAATCTAATCAACAACCAACTCAATTGAATGATCACCATACAACATAGGTCAAGATCACTACCTAGGGATAGAGGATCATATTCTTCAACTAGACCAAACCATCAATAATTATAATAAACAAATTGATATAACCCTAAGAATTCAATAACAACTCAATCCATGACTTTAATTTCGTAATTGAATGAAACTAATAAGAAAACTCAACTTTTTGAAATCTATTTTGAAGGACCCCTTTGAGTAAAGAATCTCAAAGGTGAATGGAACCCATACCTTAATGTTTCTCAACAATTTGATGAAGAATAAACCCTTTTTTCCAGCCCCCGAACCCTAGTTCTTGCTAGCCTTCAATGGTGAGTTCATGTAGAGAGAGAAATAAGAGAGAAGGAAGAGAGTTTATTTTGAGAATTGTCTTTAGGTTAATGAGGGTTAAGGATATTTATATAGGGGATTAATTAACTTAATTAGTCTCCCTTTAAACCCTAACTAACCCCTAAAACACTTTATTAATTAAATGAAATCATTGAAGATTTATTAGTGAAACTTGACCCTCACCGACGAGACCCCGATCAACGGTCCATCCGTGAGTCAATGGACAATCCCCCTCCATCCTGCACTCTGTCCCCTCGGCCAGAGACTTTGAAGGCGATGGCTTCCTCCAATTGTTCTAAGTGTTGGATGACGGTGGTCTCGATGCCCATCTAGCCACTGACACCTCGTAAACCCCCTTCCGTCGTGTGTAACCGTAGCTAGGTAAACAAGAGCCTTCACAAATAATTCTATGTGCGGGATGACGGTGTCCTCAACGCCCTGTCGATCCACGCATGGACCGTCGTCTGTACCGTCGATGCACATTGCCAGGCAGTGCTGCATCAAACTGTAGGGGTCCTCTTCAAGGGCCCTTTGTTTGTCCTTGGGGATTCGTACCAAGATGTTTCAATCATGAAACAACTCAAACTACCATTAGCTACCTTTCCACCCATTTTCGTATATTTTTCGACTCCTAAAAGTTAGTAAAAAGGCTAAGGCTTACTAACATCTCTTTGAACCAACTTCCCGGACGTTTTTGGATGTTTTGGTTCTTAAACCTCTGAAATGACTTATATTCATTAAAAATGGACTTAGAAACAGTCTTTAGACTTTATGACACCTATGTTAGGCTTTACCATGAGTCTTGGATTTTCAAGGTGTTACATTATTGCTCCCTTAAGAACATTAGTCCCAGAATGACACTAAAATTCTTTTGAAGGAAGGAATAGACCCAACTAGCTGCCCAACCAATCAATAATATCCATTTAACATAAATCATGTCACTTCAACAAGGCAAACATCAAAACTTATATTACCACACCTAAGGCTCAAAACACTTCATCATGAGGCATTTCCTTCTCTCAATACTTATGAGCTCAACATACATCACATGAGTCAATTAGCACAAAGTTAAACTTAGCAACATGCTACCTATCATTTCATGAAGACCCACCATATCAAAATGCGCAACATAACTCAAAGCAAGCAAAAAGCAAAATTTCAAGTTTTTAATAGCAATACTATAGTGACTTCACTGAAAATCTTACTATGAGGTTTTCAAAAATGCCATTTTTATAATACTTCACCCAAAAATCAAGAAACCACAAATCTATAATTATATAGTTAAAAAGAATGGCTAACCTTAATTCTCAAAAATATTAGGATAACGGGACTTCATATCGGCCACGGCCTCCCATGTAGAACCCTCAACTGATTGATTTTTAATAACACTTTTACGGATACCACCCCTTTATTCCACAACTTCTTGACTTGACTATCAAGAATTTGAACCGGGACTTCCTCATAAAAGAGGTTATCCTTGACACCAAGACCCTCAATATGAAGAATGGACTCGGGGTCACCGATATACTTATTCAACATAGAAACATGAAAAACCGGATGAACAGAAGTCAATTCAGTAGGAAGTTTCAATTCATAGGCAACCTTACCAACCCTTTTCAAGATTTCATAGGGGCCCACATAACAAGGACTCAATTTCCCTCTCTTGCCAAAACTAGCCACCCCTTTCATTGGTGAAATTTTTAAATACACCTTATCACCATCTTCAAACTCCAAATCTCTTCTCCTATTATCGGCATAAGACCTTTGCCAACTATAGGCCATTTGCAACCGGTTCCTTATGATATGAACCTTTTCGAGAGTCTTATAAATCAACTCAGGACCAAGAAGTGATGTCTCACCTACTTCAAACCATCCAATAAGAGGCCTACACCTCCTACCATACAAGGCTTCATAGGGAGCCATGGAATGGATGAATGAAAACTCTTGTTGTAGGAAAACTCCACTAAAGGTAAATTCCTATCCCAACTCCCTTTAAAATCAATAATGCATGATCTAAGCATATCATCAAGGGTTTGTATCACACGTTCATCTTGACCATCCATTTGTGGATGAAAAGTAGTGCTCAACTTCACCGTAGTACCTAACCCTTTTTGGAACGACCTCCAAAACATAGATGTGAACAGCGTGCCTCGATCTGATATGATGGATAAAGGAATGCCATGGTGGAACACAATGTCATCTAGTAATATGCCTGCATAATCCCCGTCCAAATATGTAGACTCAATGGGGATAAAGCGAGCGATTTAGTCAATCGATCTACAACCACCCATATGGAATCATAGGACTTTTGGGTTCGTCGTAAACCTACTACAAAGTCCATATTGATGTCTTACCACTTCCAAGTTGGAAATCAAATCTCTTGTTGTAAGCTACCCAGCTTTAGGTGTTCGACTATTACTTGTTGGCAATTCGGACACTTAGCGATCTCTATGTCCCTTTTTAGACCTTCCTACCAATATATTTCCCTTAGGTCATGGTACATTTTTGTCGACCCCGAATGAATTGAAAAGATGTGATTCTTCAAAGATCTGAACCCTCAACCCATATACATCGAGAAAACATAATCTCCCTTGGTACTTTAACATACCATCCCTCCCTAGGAAGAATGATTCATTCAACTTGCCAAGAACCGATTCTTTCAACTCCATCAAGGCTAAATCAAGGTGTTGTTAGGACTTCACCTCAACTACTAAAGATGACTCGGAGTTATAATGAACTATGGAACCCCCATCCGGAGCACTCTCCAACCTCACCCCCAACCTAGTTAACCTATGCACTTCCCTTCATAGGTCCTTTTTGGCCTCATCAAGATGGGATACACTACCCATAGTCATCCAACTTAGGGCATACACAACTACATTAGCCTTGCCAGGGTGATAAAGAACACTCACATTTTAATGTTTCAACAACTCAAGCCACCTTCTTTGTCGGAGATTTAACTCCTTTTGGGTAAATACATATTGGAGACTCTTATGATCGGTAAAAACATTCACATGAACCCCATACAAATAATGCCTCCAAATTCTTAAAGCAAACACCATGACCGCTAATTCAAGGTCATGAGTGGGGTAATTCCTCTCATGTACCTTTAGTTGCTTAGAGGCATAAGTTATTACCTTCCCCTTTTACATAAGCACACACCCCAAACCCAGTCGAAATGCATCGCAATACAGCACAAAACCCTTTTTACCCTTCGGTAGTAAGGTCAACACCGGAGTAGAAGTAAGCCTATTTTTAAACAATTGGAATATCTTCTCACATAACTCCGACCACTCAAACTTTTAACTATTTTGGGTAAAAGTAGTTAAAGGAGATGCAATGGACGCGAAACCATCCACGAACCTGCGATAGTAACCCGCTAAACCCAAGAGACTCCTGATGTCAGTCGGAGTCAATGGTCTAGGCCAAATTTTTCACCGCTTCTGTTTTCTTTGGGTTTACTTCAACTCCCTCACTAGAAAGGATGTGCCCAAGAAAATCCACCGATCTCAGCCAAAATTTACACTTACTAGATTAAGCATACAATTGATGTTCTTTAAGATTTTGCAATACTACCCTCAAATGATCCATATGATCATCCTCACTTTTCAAATATACCAAGATATCATTAATAAAGACAATGACAAACGAATCTAGGTAATTTCGAAATACTCTATTCATTAGGTCCATAAATTTCACTGGAGCATTAGTGAGACCGAAAGACATGACCTAGAACTCATAATGCCATACTTAGTCCTAAAGGCCGTCTTCGGTATATCCTCCCCTCTTATCCTGAGTTGATGATACCCCGACCTCAAGTCTATATTTGAAAATCCCCCCCCCTCCTCTTAAAGTTGGTCAAATAAGTCATCAATCCGAGGGAGAGGGTACTTATTCTTAATGGTGACCTTGTTGAGTTGGCGGTAGCCAATACACATTCTCAAAGACCCATCCTACTTTTTGATAAATAAAAATGGAGCACCCCATTGAGATATATTAGGCCTTATAAAGACTTTGTCAAGCAAATCCTTGAGTTGAGCCTTCAACTCTTTCAATCGACTGGAGCCATCCGATATGGAGGGATTGAAATGGGATTTGTTTCCGGTAGCGAATCGATACAAAATACAATTTCCATTCGGGAGGAATACCAGGAAGGTCATTAGGAAAAACCTCCAGAAATTCATTCACTACGGGGACCAAATAAATAGGAGGAATTTGGAATTCAAATCTTAGACTCTTACAATGTGATAGAGACAACCCTTTGAGATCATTTTACATACTTTTAGACAAGATATGATGCGACCTCTAGGAATAGAATTTCCCTCCTTCCACTCAACAACGGGTTCATTTGGGAAGTTAAACCTCACCACTCTTGTCCTACAATCAATGGATGCAAAACATGCATGCGACCACTCCATACCCAATATAATATCAAAATCAAGAATATCGAGTTTTACTAGATCAACATAAGTAACTCTATTGGGCAATGAAATAGGTAATTTCGATAGACTCTTTTAGAAACAACTGACTCTACCACCGGAGTAGACACTAGAAAAGGTTCATGCAAAATATCGGGTAAAACATCAAACGTTTTAGCTACTAGTTGTGTAACAAAGGACAAATTACCACCCGGATCAAGTAAAGCATACACATCAAGAGTAAACACTTTTAACATATCGGTCACCACGTAGGGAAAAGTATCTTGCTCACCCCTAGAGTGGAGAGCATAGAAGCAGTTCTTCTTTGGAGCATCACTAGAACCACTTGCTTGAGCTTGGACACTACCCTTGTCTTGACTCTTAAAGTTTGGACAATCTCTCATTTTGCGACCACTCTTGCCACAACTAAAGCAATTATCCGTCCCCTTAAGTCACTCACCATAGTGCTTTTTACCAAACTTTCCACGGCTTCTCATTTGGTGAATCAGAATCTTTTCCTTTCTTAAATTTATGGTTAGACACCCTATCACCACTAACTCTTTGAAATTTGGTAGGGACTTGATTTGAACCCTTCTTCTTAAATTTTGGCTTATCTTGTATCTCAAGCCTATTCTTTGAGAAGCCTCCATCAAATTACCTAACCCTCTTAGCATCTCTACTTTTTCTCTTAGATCTTCCATCCTCAACCTTCTTGAATAAACCATAAGACGGGAAATGTTCATGTTGTCATGAAGCATGGCCGATTGGCACTCCTCTTGTAAGTTCTCTAACAACCCCATCACAAAATGGCTAATTTGGTCTCTAGGATCGGAGAATAATAAAGGAGCATATTTGGACAACTTAACGAATTCCAAAGAGTACTCATGAACACTCTTCCCTCTTGGCTAAGATTGATTAAATCCATCACTTTCTCCTCCGTCATCTCTCTAGGAAAGAACCGATCTAGAAAAGTTTTATTAAACATATCCCAAGTCACTGGACAACCCCTCAACAACCTATTGTCCCTCCATTGCACATACCAAGTTTGATCCACATCCTTGAGTTGATATGAGGACAACTCGGCCTTCTCACTTGAAGTCACCCCCATAGCATATAGCACCTTGTAGACCTCATCAAGGAATTCTTGGGGGTCTTTATCAAACTTAGACCCATAGAAAGTAGGAGGGTTCATCCGAGTGAAGTCCCTTAGGCGGGAAGCCATAGTAGTGACTTAATGATGAGGACAAGGAGCAACATCCTGATTGGCTTGAGCCGTCATAGCTTGGGCTTGAACTGTTTCGGTTTGTGCTTGAGTGGTCATGGCTTGGTCCATTTGATAAAGAATAGCCCTTATCTCCACCTCCGTCATAGGTGGAGGGTTAGTCGGAGCTTGATAAACAATAGCATTTTCCTCAAGTAGATGAACTTGCAAATCATGGGGAGGAGCTCCCGCAGTAGAGAGAGAGACATAACTCAAGGGTATTCAACCTCATGCTCTGATACCAAGTTTGTCACATCCGGGTTTACCCCCTAGACGTAACCGGCGTCATCATCCTTTTGAAAGACTAAGACTAGCCTATTAGTTTCATGTCATTACATTCATAGGTTGAAAAAGGTGGAAAAATTTTAAACTTTTATTTTCTCTACTTGGAGGTTTACATAGACCTCTACATACACATAATATATATTCATATCGAGTATACATAGATCCTTCATATAGGAAGGTAACATAGCCTCTACTTTTATTGCACACATATATATAAATATAGAAATAGTCTCAACGAGTGTCTGGTCTCATACCATCTAAACGGATATCACCATATGGGCATAGCCCTTACATCAATTCAACAAGACCATGTATAGGTCATACACAAGTACAATATTCAAATAACAAGGAAAGAAATGATAGAGTCAATAAGCTCATAACAAAATCCAAATCTAGAAGATTACATTGTCCTCGAAAGTTGAGGACCTACCCCACTTAGATGAAAGGAAGAATCCAAGACTTCAAAAATATCGCCTTCCAAACTCTTCAGCGACTGAAACCTAAAATGTTTGAGACAAGGGAAGAAAATGGGGTTAGTATTCCAAATGTACTAAGTATGAAATCTTATGCAATTTCACAACCAAAACATGCTAAAAGGGACTTTGTATCAAAGAATGTCATTCTACCCCTTAGGGGCTTAATCCAAAGTCAAGTAAGTCATATTAATTAACCAAACATGCTTACTATCTCAAAAAGTAATACTTATCCCAACACACTTGAAATCATGATTTACTACAACCCTTCCATCAAGGAATAATATCACAAGAATGAATAAGAGTTAAAAATATCATAATAAGCAAGACAACTACTCACAAGTCCTTATGAAGTCAACAAGTGCAATGACCAAGAAAATCCCCATAACCTTACTCGATCAAGTATTCTCAACAAGAAAACATGACCAATGTCGAACTTTACATATCATGGCATTTAGGCTTGCATTTCACCTTATATTATCATTACAATCCAAGACATATTCAAAAATGAACTAATCAACATATAGTATCAACATATGACATGGTCATCATATATATATACATCATATATTATCATAACATAAACATATAGGATCCTCCTCCTAAGACTCCCCTCAAGACTAACTAGTGCAATGTCTAGGTAGAGTCCCTTACCCCTACCTAGACTAAGCTAGATCCCTAAGGTTATTCAAGTTAGAGTTCAAGTCCTTTAATTCATTTTACCTTTTGGGAACATCTTGCCCTAACCAACATAGATCACATGAGCTAGTGTGGAATCCGGTGTAATAAAACACTACATCAAAAGAAGGCGGACGACTTGCCAAGGTAGTACTAAACATAAAACATAGCAACTACATGGATCCTCTAGCTATTATTCCTATGGGGGCAACATAGTTCAAGAACTAGGAGATTTAGTTGGGACCATCTTTATGTGCCATGCATTATAGTCTCCAATCTCAAGAGTAAATTAGTGTTCCTACCTTCCCTATGTGGTAAAGAAAACTTCTCTATCTAGTTTACTCGGTACTAAGCTAGAGTCCCTTTTTGAAATGTCTTTAAGCCTTTAATTGTTAATCATAACTTAATTTAGGCCATAGGATCTACTCCTTGTATAATCATCATCATCAATAGCTCAAAAAGAATTGTATGAGTATAAATCCTTTCATCACAATTCATATAAGTGAAATTTAAACTTTAGCATTTCTTAACATATTAAGCCTCATTGATAGTTTTCACCATCTTTATAGAACATACACCTTAATAAAACTCATAACATAGTCAATACATTTCAATTTAACATCATACAATCCTATAATCCTCGTATAAGGCATACTTCAATGTAATATCATGGCTTAACAACAACTAATCAGAATTGGAAGTAAAGATAGAGATTCTAAGACTTACCAAGTCTTTCTCATAGTCTATCATCAAGGTATTACCATCAACCCATAACTCAACCCAACTTGGGGAGTAACATCATAGCATTATGATAACCAATAGAATAACAAGACCAATTACATCTCTATAACACAATTCATCTTTATATCACGACTTGAGACAAGGTACATAGGATAATTTCACATTATAATTCATAACCTAAATCACATCTCAAGAACTAGAATGATAGGCCAATAATTCAACTTAATTTAATCATTATACACCATAGGATAGTAATCTAATTAAACCAACTCAATTGAATGATCACCATACGACATATGTCAAGATCACTACCTAGGGATAGAGGATCATATTCTTCAATTAGACCAAACCATCAATAATTATCATAAACAAGTTGAATTAAATGTAAATATACTCAATATAACCCTAAGAATTCATTAACAACTCAGTCCATGACTTCAATTTCGTAATTGGATGAAACCAATAAGAAAACTCAACTTTTTGAAATCTATTTTGAAGGAAACCTTTGAGTAAAGAATCTCAAAGGTGAATAGAACCCATACCTTAATGTTTCTCAACAATTTGATGAAGAATACACCCTTTTTTCCAGCCCCCAAACGCTAGTTCTTGCTAGCCTTCAATGGTGAGTTCATGTAGAGAGAGAAATAAGAGAGAAGGAAGAGAGTTTATTTTGAGAGTTGTCTTTAGGTTAATGAGGGTTAAGGATATTTATAGAGGGGATTGATTAAATTAAATAGTCTCCCTTTAATCCCTAACTAACCCCTAAAATACTTTATTAATTAAATGAAATCATTTAAGATTTATTAGTGAAACTCGACCCTCACCTACGAGACCCCAATCGACGGTCCGTCGGTAAGTCGATGGACAACCCCCCTCCATCCTGCACTCTGTCATCTC
This sequence comes from Solanum peruvianum, assembly GCA_027705065.1. Classification (NCBI taxonomy): domain Eukaryota; kingdom Viridiplantae; phylum Streptophyta; class Magnoliopsida; order Solanales; family Solanaceae; genus Solanum; species Solanum peruvianum. The sequence continues at coordinate 23,567,739 of JAKWJD010001758.1, forward strand.
GGTCAAAGACTTTGCAGGCGATGGCTTCCTCCAATTTTTCTAAGTGTAGGATGCCGTGGCCTCGACGCCCCATCGAGCCACTGACGCCTCGTAAACCCCCTTCCGTCGTGTGTAACCGTAGCTAGGTAAACAAGAGCCTTCACGAATCTTTCGATGTGCGGGATGACGGTGTCCTCAACGCCCTGTCGAGCCACACATGGACCGTCGTCTGTCCCATCGATGCACACTCCCAGGTAGTGCTGCATCAAACTGGAGGGTTCCTCTTCAAGGGCCCTTTGTTTGTCCTTGGGGAGTCGTACCCATACATTCCAATCATGAAACAACTCAAACTACCATTAGCTACCTTTCCAACATTTTTCGTATATTTTCGACTCCTAAAAGTGAGTAAAAAGTCTAAGGCATACTAACATCTCTTTGAACCAATTTCTAGGACATTTTTTGACATTTTGGTTCTTAACCTCCTAAATGACCTATATTCATTAAAAATGGGACTTTATGACACCTATGTTAGGCTTTACCATGAGTCTTGGATTTTCAAGGTTTTACAAAGAATCTCTTCATCCTTCTTTTAAGATCAAAGTGAATCTTTATTTATGTTAAGCGATCTCATAATCATAGGGGTTCTCAATGAATGTGATATATCCCTATAAAATTGCATCAAAACTTTTCTGGGTATGTTGGCTGATGGATAAATATTTCATTTGTCATATTATCAATTTGTAGGTCAAGACAAAATTCTGTCTTACCAAAACCTTTTCATATTTTCAAACACTCAACAACGGTGAAAGCTCTTTAAGAGTGCTAATGATGCTCAAGTCATCAACATGCACAACTATTATTTCAGAGGAAAATTAGGATCACTCTTTTGTAACCCTTTCTTCCTTGATTATTTCTATCCATTTAACAATTCTTCAAGCCTTATTGAAAAAATCTCTTTCAAAATTTTAATGCTAAAGACACCTTGATTGTTTTAAGTATTTTCATATAACCTTCAATATTGTCTAGATAGAGATGATACTTATTCATTATATGCATTCAAGTTTTTTATATATTTGTCATATCTAAACAAATCTTGTTGCATCCACCATAGGAGAAAATATCTCCAGTAATATCAAGATTTGTGCGATAATTCTTTATACCTCAAGGCACAAGTCGTACTTGATATCTTACAGTTATATAATCACATAATAATTTTGTTTGCACCCCACTGACATTATACCTTAATTTATGGATTATCAATCCAAAACATAACTTTTCTAAGTGAAACAAAATATATTTGAATTATGCATTTTACTTGGCCAATCATTATCTCTTCACACTCTATGAAAGATATGAATTCAATATCCTCGTCACAATTTATTTCATTGAGCGCTACTTCATATCAAAAATGTCGTCGACAGTTATTCAATATCGATTCCAATATGCCATAACTTATCAAGATCTCTTCCTTTTCTTTCATTTTTCAGGTACTTGAACCTTTTCCAAGGTTTTGTGTAGTGCTATTAAGTGGTGCTCTTTTATAACACTTACCTCATTACCATAACCATATTGATCATTTGCTCCTCTAATTCTTCAAGGAGTTTTACATTTGGAACCGATCAGTCTATTACGCTTCAGGCGTATCATTGACTCTATCCGTCAAGGACTTCTCATTAGAGCATTTGTAGCTGAATTATAATATAGGGTCATTAAATTTATCTTGGGATACATTTGAAACATTATTCAAAAGAATTATCCGTTAAATTTAAGTTCGAATTTTCTTCTAACAAGGATCTTGATAATTCATAATAAACCTCATAAATGATTTTCAGTTGTCAATCATCTCTCCCCCCAATGTTAGGAAATCTAACATTTATCCCAAGCTTATTTGAAAGTTCATCTCTGTGCGTGGTGGAGTAATTAAAACCATAAATGTACATTCAAACTTAGATGAAAATTATTTAGTTCATGAACCTGAACCAATTATGATGAGAGAAACCTTGTTGTCTTGATGCATACATGTATTTCTACATGTTAACTAAATTTATCCCATACCAAATCTTATTTGGGAGTTTTTCTCTCATACCCATGGTTAAGTTATAACTGGATGCATACAATTTCTTCTAAACAAATCAACTTTACATGTATAATTTCATAGTTGCAATTGTGCTCTTAATTCAACAATCGAGCAAACAACCTTACAAACACCAATTTGTATGTTGAAAATAAAACACAGTGACCATCGCATAGGTACATCTATCATATAGTTGCAAATGATCCCACATGGCAGGTGAATGTTCCCATATTCACCCTTTTTATATGTTCCAATATTTTAGGAAATACAATCTCTACCTTAGTTAGTACATGATAATTTTATCAAGAGAACAAGCAATACAAGAGAACTCGTGAATTTTTTTTTATTTCTTAATCATATAACCCACATGAATTCTCAATTACATTTGCATCACATTTAAACAATAATGGTCAACCGGTCATGCCAACAAAATTTTATTTCATTATGCTTATAGTTTACTTTTGCATGTTCTTCAGCATGTCCATGTTTATGCGCAACAAACAAGAGGAAAAGTGGAGTAACTTTTTACATAATTATATATGACCCGCTTCGGTTGTAGTAATCTAAAGATATTAAATCTTTTCATAATTTATAGTCTCAATTTTCTTTTCAATTCATCTGAAATTTAAAAAGTTTCTTTTGAGACTTACTACAACCCCAATATTAATTATCTGGTAATACACAACTTGTTAGAGCTTGCAATGAATTTTTTGTACTATCACATATTCCATGACCCCATCCATATGGTGAACATATCCTTCAAGGTGAAATTATATTATTATTGTCATAGGCATTATTATGAGCAAAACAAATTTCTTGCTTTACTTTTGTTGTACCATAGGTGTACCAACTAATGAGTAATTTGTATTGACACAAAAATATTATTTTGATCAAGAAAACAAACTTTATAGGCAAGAATTACTTCTTTGTTTTGTCCTTTTGGTAGTTCACAATAAACATACTATAATATTTATGACGTATAAACGTATACGACCATTGTCCATTCTTTCCAAATAAAATTTATTTCTTTCTTTCAAACCTCCTGTAGAGGTGATTTGTGACATATTTTCAAACATACATGAATATATTCTCATTAATATTTTTTCCTTCATATTTTGTCATATTCACTTTCAGAATGGATGAACATTCATCATATTTTATCACAAGTCACAATCTCCTCATGAGTTGACCATAACTATTTAAACATGTCATACCTTTACATTTGACATATTTACATGACCCACCTCAATATCACCTTGAAATATAAAGAGCACCATCGTTTTACATATTTTCATTTGATTGAGGATTTATAAACTTATTAAATCATTAGGTCGACAACAACCGCATGTTAATGAACTTTCATATCATTTTGATGATAAAAATTACCTTCATATTTTGAAGGACCATTTAAAGAACCCATATTGTTCTTCTTTTACAATTACCATAATGATATCTATTATAATTTTGTTCATTCACACCCTTACTCATACATGCAATCACTTGTCATCTTTCAGACTTATTATTTAGTGCTACCACATCCATATGACAGAATGGAGCAATTGGACTGATTTCGATCTTATTATTTACAACTACCACATTCGTTATAGGGAATGGAGCAAATTTAATTTCAAGACTTTTCATTGAAAATATATTATTTTTCCTTGGTCATTGTTTCATCATCACTATGGTTGATTGACTCAAACTCAATGTCTTACCCATATAAGGCGTGCCAAACCGTCATTCTATGAGACTTGAACTCAATCATGAGGCATCAAAACTGAAATTGATGTCTTACCCTTTTCGTGCGATAGAACATAAATCTACCGTCTTACCCTCAAATATTTTTCATTATGGTGCATCCGCACTTTAACCTTATGTCTTACCCTTTTGGTGCGATGATCCACCGTCTCACCCTTAACCAACAATATAATAGACCGAATTACAACATGACTCACCTTTTGAGTCTTTCAAAATAATACGCAAATTCATGCTATTAAAATTTTGTACCTTCCTCCATTTAAGAAATTTTGTATAGCATGTCATATTCAAACAATAGTAGTATATGCCTTTGGTTCCTCATAATTGTAGTGACTGAATACTGTAACGACCTGTTTAGTCGTTTTAAGCAGCAGATTTTATTTCTGGAAAAACTGGGTGGGACGACGGATACCACGACGGGCCGTCATGGGCACGACGGACCGTCGAGGGTGTCTCATCCCAGAACACTTAGAATTCTGAAAATTGTGTTCTAAAATCGACTCTCTGTAATCTGTGACGGACTTGCAGGACGGACCGTCACAGCTACGACGAACCGTCGTGAGTTTCTGTTGCAAAACACTTCAACTATTGAGAATTTGGTACGGGAAACGAGTCTCTGAACGTCATGACGGAAGTGCAGAACGGACCGTCACAGGTGTGACGGACCGTCACAGACTCCTTAGTAAAAAAGGGAGTTTTTGGTCTTTACGACGACCTGCGTGACGGACCGTCACAGGAACGACGGGCCGTCACAGGTTGCGCAAATCCCAGGCAGAATTGGATTTCTTTACACATTTTAAGGGACGTTTTGGACTATTCTTTCCTTAATTACAAAGTTAGAGGGTTAATATTAATAAGTCTAATTACTTGGGGGTTAAAAGAGGTAACCTTAAGTTAATTAGTGGGTTCTATTGTCCTCTTTTATTCTTAATTATATGATAATTAGGGTAAAGGAAAGAGGGTTTGAATAAAACAAAACAGAAAGAACCAAGAGAAAGAGAGGAGTCGATCGAGAGGCTGAGGAGAAAACAAAGCTTTGGAAATTATTGCTTGATCACTAGTCTTCGGTGGAGGTAGGTTATGGTTTTTATGATATTCGTAGTGAACTCTTAATAGTGAATGATATGTATTGATTGTATTGTAAACCCTGCTATATGCTTAATTGTATGCTTGCATGAATATGATTATGTGATTTTGATAAAACAAGCATGATGAAAGCTATTGAATCCCAAATCTTGAAAGAAACTTTAATCTATGTTGTTAATGATGATGCATTGATATAAAAGAAGGCTTGATGAATTAAAGTAATGGGATTGATGATGCCTTGGTATAGAGAAGGCTTGATGAACGGATAGAATGAGATTAGTGGATCAGAGTGTCACGTTCCGACACATAGTATTAGTGGATCGGAGTGTCACGTTCCGACACAAAGTATTAGTGGATCGGAGTGTCACGTTCCGACACATAGTATTAGTGGGACGGGTGTCACAAACCGACACGTAGATAAAGGGGATCGGAGTGTCACGTACCGACACATGTAGGGGATCGGAGTGTCACGTTCCGACACATATAGGGGATCGGAGTGTCACGTACCGACACATATAGGGGATCGGGTGTCACGAACCGACACGTAGAATTAGGGGATCGGAGTGTCACGTACCGACACATAGTGGTAGGGGATCGGAGTGTCATGTACCGACACAGAGGAAGAAAGATAATGAATCTTGAAAGATGATAAAATACTCAACATAATGAACTTAATTCCCAAATGAGTATGGTATTGAGGCTTGAGCCCTCATGGATGAACTTGACGATTATAATACTTGTTGTTGCTACATGTTGAGTTTATAGTTGATTTATAATATTACTTGATATATATTATCTTCTATTTTGAGTTGGCCGATGATATCTACTCAGTACGTGTGGTTGTACTGCTCCCCTACTTTTATGTTTTCTTCTTTGTTATTTGTGGAATGCAGCAAACGTTCCGTCAACTTCAACACAACAGTAATTCGAGCCAGTTTTCGTCATATCGGATCTCAGGGTGAGCTAACGCTTCTAGCTTGGACTGGATCTTCTTCTGCAAGTCTTGATTCCTTGACTTCCGGCATGGACTAGCTTCTTATGTATTTTTAGCTTCTTAGACATTCTTAGATAGTAATTTGATCATAGATGTTCTTGTGATGATGACTTCCAGATTTTGGGGATAATAATAATAGTTTTGAATTGTTTTTATTAATGAGTTTAAGTCTTCCGCATTATTTTCTGTTAATATAAATTGAAATGTTAAGGTTTAGATTGGTTGGTTCGCTCACATAGGAGGGTGAATATGGGTGCCAGTTGCGTCCCCGATTTGGGTCGTGACAAATACTATTGTATTCTAAATCAGAAAAATATTGTAGAAAATACCTACATGATTTCATGCATATAATACATTGATTCTCATAACTAGATCAACCAAAACAGCAGTTAAAAGCAAAACTCATTCTTAATTGGATAGAGTCTCGTGCTGAACGTTTTATAAAAAAATCAAGCTCATAATTAATCATAAAGTGAAGAAGACAAGAGAAGTAGATGAAGGAGAACACTTTTCTTCTTATTCAAGTGTCTGTTACAGTGGTGAATGATATCTCTATTTATAGGTAAAAAAACTAATCAAAAGTTCACCATGTTTCATGCCACATTAATAGATATATAGCTATCCCAAAAGGTTTATATCACCTTGAGAATACATATCCATGATAAGAATAAGTTTATGATAAGCTCAATGGGCAATCCACTTAATTCAATGGATTTATTACGAATAATTTGAAATGATTATTTTTAAATTCTTGATAGTTCTTAAACTTAACATCAAGTTAAATTCTAAAATTTTACTATCAAACGTATTTTTTAGAGTTCAACTTAAATAAAAATAAACTAAAAAAAGGTCATCGCGAAATACCTTGATTTTTAATTTGCCAACATGTTATATAGGGGTTATATGGTAAAATTAATGATTGTATAAATATTTTCTTGATATATTTTTCGAATACATATTTTATTCATTACATTAATAAAAATACGAAATGTCTGAATAACACAAATCATGTATTTGTTATAACATAATATATTATTTCTTGCGTTTAATTATAATAGTATTGAAGGAGGTTTATGAATTTATTTAATCTGATTTAGCAAAGATTTACATTAAATAGATAATTTTTTCATATACGTGTGTATATATATATATATATATATATATATAATATATATATATATATATATATATATATAGAGAGAGAGAGAGAGAGAGAGAGAGAGAGAGAGTGAGAGACTTGTTTGGTACCAGTCTCGCTCGCTTCTCTCGCTTTTTGTACAAACACAAATATATAAATATGTTTGTGTTTGTATAAAGCGAGAGGAAATTGTATAAATACATATATTTTCGTTCCCCTCTCTCCCCTCACCCCTCTCCCAGATTTCTCTCTCCACTCTCCTAATCTCTCTTGCCATCCTCGCCTCTCTCGCTTATACAAACAGAAACAAAATGTATAAATTGTGTTTCTATTTGTACAATAGGGAGAAAATTGTAAATACACATGCAAATACATATACTTTCGTCCTATATACTTATAATTATACAATAAAAATACCCCCCCTGCCTAGTTTCTTTTGCCTTTCTCTCTTTCGAATTTTATACAAACTCCAATTATATATAATTTCTCTCTTTCTCCCTTTATACAATTCGACTCAATTGTATATTACCTGCCCAAGTCTTTTTGGCCTTTCTCTCTTTCTCATTTTATACAAATTCAAATTGTATATAATCGTCTTATACACTTATAATTATACAATACAAATATTTCCCTGCCCAAGTCTCTTTTGCCTTTCTTTCTTTCTTGTTTTATACAAATTCAAATTGTATATATTTTCTCTCTTTCTTGTTTTATACAATTCACTTCAACTGTATATGTATAAGGAATTATACATATATTTGTTTACTATGGAGAACAATTATGAAAACTTTGTTATGAATTTTGTGTTTGCTATATGTGAAAGTTGCCCTAAAATTAATAGAAAATTTTATAAAACAACAAACTTTTAACATTAAATAGGAACTTTTCAAAACAACAAATTATAAAATTAATTTATTTTTTAAAATATATTGAAATTGGCAAAGTGTGAACACGAGAGGGAATTTAGGGGAAGTGGGTTTATAAATAGTACTTTAAAATTTTGTATTATTAAAAAGGGCTTTCAGTTAACTGCATGTTTAGTTTCTATTTTGTTTTTAAAATTAAAAATTGTTTTATTTAATATAATTGTATATATTTAATTTTAATTGTCCAAAACCTGATTTATTTACTATTTTAGTGGCATCCGTTATTGTGAGTTTGCAAATAGAAATTAATTAAATTTTGATTTATAAAACTAAAATTATTAAACTGTGATGTTTTAGAAATAAAGAAAAAGAAACTCTTAGTCAGTTACCTATGTTTAAGGAATCCAATTACATAAATTTAAAACTAATTTTAATTTGATATGATAAATAATGTGATATCATTAGTTCGTGAGAATTAATATAATTAATATAAGCAAATTTTAAAAAACTATTGTGGTGCTCAATGCTACTCCCAATTATATAACTCATTAGTCTACAAAGCCTCTCAAATATAGAAAACCTTTGTTTAGGGCGGGACAAGGCCCCTCCTTACCCTTAACTATAATACAATAACAAAATAGGTGCAAAGACTCGGTAAGCCCCAATCAGCCTGGAGCTTCACCAATAGCAGTAAAGTACCTATTAAAGAGGTCTACTAGCTGGAGTTCTTGTGCCTGCAGCTTGAAATGCAGTGTACCCGTAACGAAGGTCAGTAAAAAAAATATGTACTAAATATGTCAGACAATACCATATGTAAAACAAGGCTCAAATGAAATCAAGTCTCTGTAAGTGCATAGATCTGAATAGGAGACCTCCTTTTTTACTCTTGTGGGAGTATGTATGTTACATTCATTTCTTTACCTATTTTCTAGGTGTAATTATCTTTGTAAGGAATGTGATACAAATGAGCAGCTAATCAGTGGTAGAAGAGGATGACTCATGCTAGTACAAATTGATACAAGCCGATGCTAGGATTCCCCCCCTGAACTGCCACCCTTCTGTACCAATTAGGATCGGCCCATGCTCGTCTTTTACCCCTGAGCTCCAACTTTTTGATACCAATTGGGATCGACCCATGCTAGTCTTTTGCCCCTGGGCTGCCACTCATAATTGTACAGTGTGTTTCACTTAGATTCTTTATTCTTTGACATTGTTGTTTGGTGGTTATAATAGACCCATGCTAGTCTTTTGCCCCTGGGCTGCCACTCATAATTATACAGTGTGTTTCACTTAGATTCTTTATTCTTTGACATTGTTGTTTGGTGGTTATAATCATTTTGGATACTTGGAATTACGGACCAGTAGTAGAATACATGAAATTAATACTTCAAGACATTAACAATGACATAAGGATCTATGTAATATCAGTGCATTACTTGTAAGCTTAAATGACAAATTAAATTCAGTTGACTAAAAGGAGAATTCACCAACCATTGTTTTGCAAATATTATTTCTATATCAGCACATATGAGGATAATTACAAAAGTATATAGTAATGAACATATAATGAAGTAATTTTACACACTAAAGAGAGGGGGGAAATATTGTTATCTACTTGGAGATCGTACACCGCCACTATGTTTCCTTTACTAGGAATAGAACTTAGGAAATTCACTTCATTGTTATTCATCGCAAATATCATATTTCATGCCAAGGAATATGAAATTGAATAGCCTTTCCCTTAGTGGTTCTAATCTACAACACGAGTCATGATTAATCAAATGTTATCAGCTAATCACATTAAGGCCCTCAAAAAAAAATAGCTACAGACTTAGACACATAGTACGCCCCTACAACCCTTACAAAAATGGTTAACCACAACACCCTTCTTCTATAGATTAATAACACTACATACATCGTTTGCAAGATACCCAAGTTGTCCCCAACAACAATATGCGTGAGGCAACCACTATCAATCCCCACAAAATCCTTCAGCATAATAGGAGAATATTAAACTCAAGGATTTATCACCATCCATGATTCTTCACTTGTGCCTTTAAGGACTTCGACACTTATTGGGCCTTGATACCAATCATCCCTCTATTCTAGTCAATTTGGGGTGTTATTAATGTACGCATGTGATCAACCTACTTAGACTTTTCACTTGGGCCTTTTTTCGACTTAAGAATATTGGGCCTTAGTTGTCCATTTTTCTCTTATCCTTCTACTCAACTTGGGACAGATTAATGCAAGTAGGTGGTAGTATACTTGGTCCAATTACATGGTCAAAAGTGTCTTAGTAGGTGATACACCTACTTGGTCGTTTGGAGTGGTCAATAAATCAAAGTAGGTGATGTTCCTACTAGCTAAGTGAAGTCTTAGTAGGTGATGCACCTCCTTGGTCCTTTGGGTTGGTGTATAAGTTAAATGAGGTGAATCACCTACTTTTCACTCACTATCTTAGCTAAGTCAAGCAAGAAGGTCACTTATTTTATTTCATTTTCTAAATTTTACTTCCTTTTGCTTTAACTTAACACTTCACCTTAAACTTAAAGATCAAATATGACCTTACTATATCAACTTTAAATTCTTTCGTTGGAGTTGACTTGGAGTATATGTGCTGAAACGTCCCACCTATTTTAAACCAACACTATATGGTCCTTCACCTATACCATAAGTCTATGTCAAGTGTCATATGAATAAAAGTAGCATATGGAGAATATAGGGCATTACAATGAATATCCACGTCATGATTCTTGAATTCATATTTCATATTGAAGATAGAGTTAAGAGTCAAGTTAGACGAAGTCGTTCGAGAAGTCTTTTACAATCTTTTAAAATTTGTTATGACTTGAGTACTTGAGTGTGAGGATGAGGAGAATTGAGTTTCATTTTTCAAAATGAATACATGGGAACTAAATATTCCCAAGAGTAAATGCTTTTACATTTATAATAAGAGGAAAACTTTATTTCCAAATGAGTTTATGAGGAGTTTTGAGCACTATCTCTTTTAAGAGAATCTTTTGAGTAATAATCTCAATGTTGAGGATGAGGAAATGTTTCTAAAACATATGAGCATGAATTATATTATTGGGAGTAGTATTGAGCACCAATGTGAGCTCCAAACTCCATCGTCATCTTGTAATCTACCTCGCGCCCTGGATATAGAGTCTTTGGAAGCTCATCTGACATCACATCCTTGTTTTCTTCAAGGACCTTCTAAATGACCGGTATCAAGGAAACCTTATCACCATTGTATTCTCCCAGACTTGCAATGGAGGCTATGAACATCAACTTCCCTTTATTCAGTCTCTTCACAATCGCCATGATCGACAAGTGAGCATGTCTTTCCTTCTTCGACAAATTGTCTAAAGATAATTCACCTTATGTTGTAACTAGTATGATTAAATTCTTTACTTTTGATGTATATGCATTGCTAGATCCAGGTGGGAGTCTATCGTTTGTGACTCTGTACTAGTGTTCTAAAAAGCATGGGCATTTTACTTAGTATAGGACAAGATATAAGCCTTGATGCGTAGGACTTAAGACCTACATATCTTTAAGCTTTAATTTACAATATAGTTTAATAATATAATAACATAAATTACAAAAATACAGTAATACATTAAAATAATTGCAAACATGATTAAATAAATTCATAGAAAATAAAATTTCTAATATGATTATACAAATACAAATAATCTAATATTTTAACTTTCAAATAATAAAATAATCATTATTTCTAAAAATATTTTTTATCATACCATAAAATTTATAGTAAAAACATCACTCCATCATGAATATAATAAAACTTACTTTTGTCAACAGTGATTCCTAGAGATGTTGAGTTAGTAGACTCCTTTAAAAGAGGGTAGAAGTGTAATTCTCCATGGTTTAGAACCACCTTGTGTGATGGATGATAAATTAAGTGGTAACTTGCTCCGACCTTAGAATTGAAATAAATGACGCGTAGAAGAGTCTGTATAGGCTTACTCCCTAGGGGGAGATAATGTCATAACAAGGTTATTGGGTATTTTTGATTTTCATGATTCATATTGGCTTAAAATTTTTCACCTTGAGAGATGTAGTGAGTTTGAGAAGCTTATTCTCTCTTAGGTAGGCTCTTATGAGATCTTAAGAGGTGTTTGTAAGTTCTTATGAGCTAGAATACTTAGACCAACAAGTTAAGAAATAGAACAATGAGGAAGCTTCTTTAATGAAAGTGTGAAGGAGTGGTTTTTTGACTAACGGTTGTAGGTGAGGTTACTAAATGGGAGATTAAGGGCCAATGAGTTGTTCAGATATCCTAATCTTTCCTTCTATTCCTCCTTTAGCTTGAGAGGATAAGTTTTCCTTGACTTGTTCCATGATTGTGGAGTAATGTGTATTTTTGTTCTTCCCTGATCTACTTATTTCATGCATTTTCTCATGATTTATATTCCTCATGTTGATGTGCATTTAGTATAAGTTGCCTATATGCCTCATGAGATGAATTGTTGAACACGTTCAACTATGCTTAGAGAGTAATTGCATAATTTGGTTCATGATGTTACGATGAGCATTCTTTGAGTTGGAGATAATTAATTTCTCCAATGAAATTGAGAAATGTTGAAGTTTTCATGCATAATGGTTGTTAGATGTAGTTGCTACTTCCTTGTGTTGTATTGAACATGTTGAGATTGAGTTGATGTACCCTCTTGTGGATTGTGCATTATTTTGATGTTCATTCATGATTGATTTCTAGTCTTGAATCTTTAAATTTGTAAGGTGTCTAGATCGTAATTCAAGGACGAATGTTTCCAAGGGTGATATTATAACACCTGAAAAACTAGTAGGTAGAACTAGATCCTTACATGAGACTTTTAGTGTTTGATGTGAGGTTTAGAATTAAATGGATTCCCATACTTAGGGTGAGGGTTTTAGGTGTTAAAATTCAAGGTACGACTCTCCAAGGACCAACTTTCCCCAAAACTGTCCAAATTAGTGACCTACGGATGGGACTTTCTACGCTTAGGTCCATCGCCCCGTAGTACATGGTCGTAGGTAAAGGTCCAACTTAATTATATGTAGGCTATGGACTTACGGACCTGTAGGATGTCCAGTAATTCCATTCACGGTCCATGACTCCTAGTCGTGGATGTTGCCTGCAAATCTGCCAAGATTCGGCCAAGGTAAGTTTTTTTAGGTAATTTCCTTTTTAGTTATTTTGTTTTGGGGTCATTTTATTTTATTTGAATAGACTATATAAGGATTTTTAAACCATTAAATAAACCAAATACTTCATAAGTCCCAAACCTAAATTCATAACTAACTTTATCCCCAAATATATTATCTCTAGACTCCGTAGAAGAAGACGAACAAGTTAGGGCTTGAAGAGGAAAGCTTTTTGACTCGAATTTGTTGGATTTCTTGACCTAAGGTCTGGTAGTCTTTGATTAATGTAATTCTTTCATCAATGGAGTCCTCAAATTCTCAATTTCAAAGTAGAAAATTCTCCAAAACCTAAGGGTTCTACTCTAAGTCATGGATTCTTTCTAAAAATGGTTTCAATGATTTGATTATCTTATATTGTGATTGAATTACCAGTTTATGGTGATTTTATCATAAAATCTCCCATGAATTCATGAATTTCCTAGATTTCTCAAATTAGATCCTAAAGTGTGGGTATTGGATGATATTAATATAATGTTATACAATGACTTGAGTACTTGAATTATGTATTGATGGAGCAATTTCTATGGTTTTTGATGTTGAACTTCCCCTAAGAACTCATGAAACTCGATGTCCCTAATTTTTTACTTTGTGAGGTGAATGAATTGTTGAGATGAATATCATGAGATTGTGTCGTAATAGGTGAGTGATTTGAATCATGTTATCTTCCATGTTTAATATAGTAAGCCGAGGTGATTGGTTGAATGTGATCCTTGATCAAAGAGGGGTGAAAACATGAGAATTATGCTTAATTGTGGCTTCATGTGTATACTTTATTCTATAATTATAATTATAGGGTGTTTATTAAAAGGTTATTCTTAATTATACACTTGTGAATGATAATGACATGTGATGGGAAGTTTTCTCACAATAAGGGGATTCTAAGGTTGAAAGTTCATTCTCGCCTATTGAATTTATAAGCAATCTAATGAATGAATTTGGGATGAGATGGATACTCTCACGTGATTTGAGGTGCGATATGTAAAAACAATCTCTCATTCCCATAATAATGAATTAAATTAATGAAATATCAAGTACTCAGTGGGGAATAATTCTAAGCACCGAGTCGATATTGATTGAGATTTATACTCATACATGAGTTGAGGTGGGGTATATAATAGCAATCTCTTGAGATGGATGCCCATACGTGAGTTGAGGCAGGGTATCTTGTAGGAATATTCTTATCTCATTACTTTGTGACCTCATAGGTTATTAGCTAATGGATCCACCTAAGCTAAATGTTACCGGTTCTATCATAGGCAAGTAGGAAAACTCTTTTTAGTGTGAGTAACACTAAATTCCATGATTTGCTCACATGGTCTATATCAGTGAAGGCTTACCCTCACAATGAGTTATAATGAACTATGACTTCTCAAGAATGAACCACTTAGTGTTGGTGGGGGTATGAGACTTCATCCATGCATTGCACAAGTAGGTTTTGAGAGTATCTATTATGTGTTCTTCAATGTATAATGAATAATGAAATGATGAATGATTAACTTGGATTGTTGCTATGAGCTGCTTTCCTTGACATGACTTATTAAATGTGAATGTTTCTTGTTTATGAGTATTAACTAAATATGGGATCAAAGAATGGTAAACATGAATATGGTGGCCTCAAAGGGATTAGTATGAGTGGAATTATGGAATACCATTTTTACATTACACAAGTGTTCCCTAAGAGATAGTTCTATTATGTATTATGATTTACATATTGAATATGCTTGTGACTTGTTTTACACTAAAAAGTGCATGATGATTCTCAAACCTACTAAATGCATGATTTTCAACTAAAATATCCTTTTTAGCACGTTTTGAAAGATTTTATACATCACTATCATACTTGGTGTTTTTTTACTAACTCATATTTCTTCTACATTTTTCGTACAAAGTGTAGGGTTTGGATTGACTTCCCATCCTCGTGGATAGGTTCATAATAGATCAAGAAGAGAAATTATGGTGAGTCCTTATAGTATTCGAGGGCTTGACCACCATTTCCTTTTTATTTTTAGAGCTTTTGTATGGACTGCGTCTCAAAGTTTTAGTATTAATGGTTATAGATGGTTTGAGAAAACGTATAGACTTACGCTCATGTTTATAAAAGACTTCGATCGTAAAATAAAAAGTTTTAAATTTTGCACCATTTTCCTATTATCTTATGTTATTATATGCTATGAGGATTGTATGAGACTTTTCGGAGCTTGTACACTGTGGCACATCTAGGAGGTAATCGTGAGTCGTGATAGGCATAGTATAAGAGCACAATATTATGGGATGGTTATAGGATTGTCTCAAACCACATCTAGTAGAGTTTTATTCATAGTGTGAAGCGCACCACATTAATGAATAGCAGGCTATTGGAAGTTAGGAAATATCATATCTTCATTCTCTAAGTCGTTCTACAGAGTTTAACTTTATAAGGTCTCTCTCCCACTCCTTATCTGATGGTATTTAGGATATGACCACTTGAAGGACTCATGCTACAAGGATCAAGGAAGAAAAGGTTAGTAGTGACCAATTATGGGAATGTGACTAGATGCGGTCTGATATGATAGGTTTAGCTGATATCCTTTAGTATAAATGGGTTGTATTCTGGTTATGTATTTTTGTTTGTAGAACTCGACTTACTCATGATGAGTTTTATGGTGTGTTGAAAGATTTGATGCATAGGGTGTTAAGTGATGCCTAGAGATGTTGAGTGAGTAGAATCATATATTATAATAAGCATGAACCTCTTAGCCTGAAAATTGATTTACCGTTTAACCCTACAATATTATTTTTATATTAATTTATTAAAAATATTAGTTTAATATTAATTTATTATAAATTTGATTCACTGACTGCCCTAATTTAATTGTTTTGAAACGCCTATCGTTGTAACAATCCAGTACGTAGTTGGTGTCGACTTCTCTTCTACAACTGTCATGACATTTTATTATCATTTTTCCAAAATCTTTTCAAATACTATCTTGATCTGTATAAATGTCTCGAATCACATGTTATTGTCCATTAAACTCTTTCTGTTTTTAGTGCCTAGATGAAATACAAGTAAATGCTTTTGGTGCTCTGTTTTTGTTGCATAATAGTTACTGTGAATTTTCAATTTTGGTGCTATATTTTTGTTGCATAATAGTTACTGTGAATTTTCAACAGAAGTGTGATCATGAACAAAGGTGAGGACAATCAAAGAGTCCATTCTAATTGTAAGGATGATAATCCTTAGATTGGTCCAGATTCATGTATTGTTTTCCATCACCATACTCAGCCATCCCAAGCTCCCACATCCTCAATTTTGTTTGTAGTGCTCAAGTAGAAAGTTTTATCCGGGAATCAGGAATGATATGAACAACCTGTGATAAAAAACATATGTTGAAGTTTATGTCGTCTTCACGTCTCGATTTTAATTCCAAATTATGAGTTGATCTAGCCTTTTGGTGACATTGACTCTTCTTTAGAAAATGTGCCAAACATATTAGGATGGAAGAAGTAGTCCTTTTTAAATGATTTAATGTTATGATGGTTAGCTAAGGTGGTGAATATACCCACACCCTATGCAATTATTCTACACCCTATGCAATTATTCTACATGTTATACTGCCTGTCTGTATGGCTCTGCCTGTTATACTACCGTTCTGTATGCCATTAAGTTGTGATTATATGTCTTCATCTATTGGGGAGAGTTGTAAATTGATTGTATTGTTCATTATATGCTTAACTGTCATTTCTTGTGTTAAACACTGTAGTAGCGTTGAAGTGTTCTGCTTGAGTTTGTGAGCATATTTCTATATCAGAAATTGAAGGATTAAAATTACCCAGACAATCTTGAACTTCTTTGGAGACGATTCTTCCAGTAATTCCCTAGATTCATTAATGAAAGGCACCTTACTATTTGTTCTGAAATGTACATGCTTGTTTAACGTCACTTCCGATCACTGTAACAGTTCTTTAGTTGCTGTTCGTTTTCTCTTCTGCATCAGTCAAAAAAGTTTCATTATCCCTTCTCCCAAAACCTTTTCAAGTACTCCCATAATTTGTATAAATGTCTCAAATAACATGTTATTGTCCATTAAATTGTTTCTATTTACTATGTCTGCTTGAAATACATCATTATCAGGTAAATATTTTGGTGCTTTGTTTTGTGCGTAATAGTAACGGTGAATTTTCAACAGAAGTGTGATCATGATCGAAGGATAAGACAATCAAAGATTCCATTCTAATAGTGAGGATGATAACCCTTAGATTTGTCAAGTTCCATGTATTGTTTTCCGTCACCATGCTCATGCATCCCAAGCTCCACATCCTCAATAGTTTCTTGGTAGTGCTCAAGTAGATAGTTTTATCCGTGATGATATAAACAACTTGTGATGGAAAATATATATTGGAGTTTATTCCGTCTTCTGTTCCTTTTTATCTTATTCACTATTTTTTTAACTTTTAATCATTCACATCTATTAGATGTTGTTTATGGTTTTTAAACATGGCAGGTGTTTTACTTTGCTGTAGAGGACAATAGGCGAGGAGGTTTTGTTAAGGTAAATCTATTCTTCTGAATTTAACCTTTGCTTTTGCTACTAATTGCAAATATATGTACATCTTTAGTGTTTTGATGCTAATCGAAAAATATATGTACACCCTTAGTTTCCTTGCACATTGAGATCGAATTTACTTGATAACTATTAGACGGTCTTATATGAAAGTAGGTTGAAGGGTTGATTTCTTACTGCTACCATAGAATTTTACTACTGGTGGTAACAAAACATAAAGAACTTATCCTTCTAATCTGCATTACTTTGAAGTTTAATGATAGGGTACACTATTTGCAGGTATTAATTTTTAAGCGTCTTAAACCTGAGAAATAATTTTCCAAAATAAAGATTGCAAAATGTTATCTATTTAACTTAAGGATTCGAAATGATCAGTGGAATAATCTTTGTAAGGTTGGTGGTTATGCTATTACAAGAATCAGTTTTGTCACTTTTTTTGTGTGGAATTATTAACTTATTGTCTTATAGAGGTTATGGTTGTGGGTGTGCTGAGTTCTTCAGAA
The DNA here is from genome assembly GCA_027705065.1 of Solanum peruvianum. Classification (NCBI taxonomy): domain Eukaryota; kingdom Viridiplantae; phylum Streptophyta; class Magnoliopsida; order Solanales; family Solanaceae; genus Solanum; species Solanum peruvianum. The sequence goes on from JAKWJD010001758.1 coordinate 23,585,892, forward strand.
AACTAAATGTCTCATTATATTTTTTGTGCTATAGTATGAATTTTTAGACTTATTCTTACGGAATTAATCGATGTTTCAATCAAGAGCATTAGAGGTATAGTTCAGAACTTGTAAATAACTCGTTGGAAGAAAATAAATAAAAATTAATCAGAAACTTCAAAAGTTATTCTAAATGTAAAATTATCATGGCTGAATTGAGGCATACGAGTCTCCAAAATTCTTTTACAGTTCATAATAAGATTCTGATCACAAGATAGTAAGTGACTATCAGTCAAACTTTTTTATCTTTAATTTTATTGTTTCAACTGGTTAGGACAAGTAGCGTGATGAATTTTCTCAGCGAAAATTCATACGAAGCTATTAACCAAACTGAAAAGGAACTGTTTATGCAATTATTTTTGTTTTCACTACTGTTAATTGAAAACGGGTGTAATCCATCATACTCAACTATCCCACCATACCTCTAGAGAGACCTGAAAGAGTTGTACCTAGGCCCTAGGGGCGATGTTTGATAGGACAGAAAATATTTTCCTATAAGTGATTTTGTGGACAACGATTTTCTAAAATATTTTGTACGAAAAAATAGCATTTGCATCCAGTTAAGGTATTATGGAATAAAGTTATTACCATAACATGCAAACAGATTGTCCACCAATAACTTTTCCATTTTAAATTATATATGTTTGCAATATTTCCGTTATAATTACTTGTTACATTTTTATTGATTTACTTCTATTTGAATCTACGTTATCATCTCTTCATGTTCTAATAATCTTAGTAGATTTCTTGCTTTTGGAAAAACAAGAATAGGTACCATTTCTCTACCCTTGAACTGGCTTCAATTAATGTGAGATTTATACTATTGTTAGTTGAAGTTGCTCGCTTTAAAAATTTAAAAAGAAAATAGTTTATGTTTGGTGAATATTAGATTCTTGATCATTTTTATTACTAGACCAAAAGAACACTAATTATATAAAAACAGATAACATTTACGTCACGAATATATATTGTATTAGTACATTGTAGCTACTAAAACAACACAATGACAATCCTAGAAGAGCTCGAGAACCAGTGCCTACCAATTAGCAAGTTGAAAAAATATGCAACAGAATGGGTTATTAAAGTCTTAGTCATTTGACGGAGTTTAACAAAAGAGCATAAAAATGCAAATCGTAAGGGTATTCGTTGGCAACTGACATTAGTCGACGAAGAGGTAACTCTATTTTAATATTTTGTTATATACATTATTTAATATGTTGACTTCTTTTGGAATTCTAATGAATATGGTCTAACCACAGGGTACAAAAATACAAACCACTCTTTTCATCAAAAATGTCCATGAATGGAGCAAGTCTTTCAACTTAATCAAAGTTAATAAATTAGAAATGGAAAATTAAATGGACTTAAACCAAACTTCTTATCCGTACACAAGGAGATCGAACTAGCATTTATGAACAACACAAAGGTTGTTGAGGACAAAAGTCATTTTAAGACTGAACAAGTTTCAAATTGATTTATTTCATTTGATAAAGCTGAAAAATAAACTAATGGAAGTTTGTTTGGTAAATTTCACTAAATGTTTGTTGTTTGTTCCATAAATTAAGAAAATAGGTATTTTTAACACATTGTTTTGTATAGATATGGTGTGTATTTTACTCACAGTAAAAGCACCAACTGGAGAAGAACGAAGCATTAGACCTGAAGTAATCGTTACAAACGAAAAGTAACATATACTTTTTATGCATCCTACATATAAATATTTCATGTTAATAAACATTTATCATAAAAAAATTGTTACACGTAAAGGTACGATCGAAAAGTCATGACTTTATGTGGAGAATTTGCTGAAATCGAAGGTCAAATGTTACAAAGCCTTGAAAGTGACAAACCAATTCTTGCCTTTTGTAATGCAAAATCATCCATTTATCAAGGTATACATCTCCACACTTGATATATTTGAGTCAATTTTAAATGTACATAAAAGTATCACTAAATTAGTTACTCCTTTCGAAATAGTGGATTTTGTCCTTTTCACAACTCCTGTTAGTAGTTTGCTTATAAATCCACAATTTGAAAAAGCGAACAATATCCAAGAATGGTAAATAATACATGTTTCATCACGCTTATTTAGAGGCTACCCACATGCTACGTCATTAATATTTTTTTCATTTCTTAAAAATTTCAGGAATGACAACATGAAGGCACTAATGATTGTCGTAGTCTAATGCCGAGCAAACCAATGCAAACAGCTCGTCAAGTGAAAATTAGTAATATTTTAAATGGTTCACTTGCCATTGTGAAGGTACTTTCTCTATACAACACTCATCTTCTACTCCAATTATATATTACAAATGTAATTAAGTGATTTATCGAATTTACGTATAGGACATGTACTATAAGTTCAACGCTATGATTACTTACATTGACAGTAACACCAACCCATGGTATCCTGCTTGTAACAAATGCTACAAGCGAGTTACTGTTATAAATAGTAGTGCAACTTCTACCTACTGTAGGACTGAAGATGTTTATTATGAGGCAAGGTAAACTACACAAACAACCAATAACAAACATTGCTTACTCTAGATGCATGAAAAAAATTATTCAACTAATGTGTTTACTATATCGCTATCAAATAATTAACGCCATACTGATTAAATCTTCCAATTTGATTTAGATATCGATTAAAGATTAATGTCACCGCTGAGGATCAATTTCTAAGCATTAGAATGTTTGATGCTGCTAAATACTATTTTGGTTGTGACGTAAAAGAGTATGTTCTCTCTACATCTTAAAAGATAAAGCACTTACTCTATGAAATATTGGCCTCTATAAATAAATTTAACCTATTTCAATTTAAAGGCTAATATATACGATTTCCTATTCCACAGAAAGAACAATCAGCATACTATCGCAAGATGGTATTGAATAAGGGGAAATAATTCAGTATCCTTGTTAAGATTGAACGTAAATTCCAAGAGATGTTGAGACAAACATGAATGTGATAGCTATGGAGATACATGAGGTTTTCAAAAATTTACCAACAGATCAAATCAAGGTAAAAAATGTCGATTAGAAAACAAAGAAGCAAGAGTATGAAGAAACTAAGTGATGATGAAAAAATTAAAGAAATAGTTGCAGGCATACCTCATGTTGAAAAAGATATTGCGACAGTTGAAATTGACATCGAAAATCCACAAAAGAAAACAAATACATGCAAGAGGACTAAGAACATTAAGCAAGTCATTGCAGATGATAATCCACAGAAAGTGAGAATACATGAGGTAGAAAAGCAGAATGTACTAGATGAAAGTGAAGACAAAGCCCCACTAACTCAACTACAAAGAAAAACGACCAGGAAGGTTAAAGGAAAAAACATCATGCCCTATCCGTATGAAAAGAAGATCAAAGAAAAAAAATTAATATATAGTTTATTTAAAATTTTCTTATTTTTGTCTACCAATCTCCCTAATATTTGAAAAACAACTTACCTTTTTTCACTGAGCAACTTCACCTAACATCGCTTTTATTTAACTTACTTTCTTATATCAATGAATTTTGTCTACTACTTTACTAAACATTCAATGTATGCAATTTATTACTTCAAAACAGATCAACAACAATCTTCTGCTTCTATGTTTATCCTCATACATAAAAAAAGTTTGCATACATCCTACCATATAATAGATGTTTTTTCCTATATATGTCAAATGTATGACTACCATTGCCATTAATGATTTCGTTATGTTTTAGATCACTGCTAAATTAGATATGCTAAATAGGAAGATATAAGAGAAATGTCACACCTACAATACATATTTTATCACCATCAAATCAACAATGACACACAACCAACATCAAGGTAAATCTAATATGTTAAGTACTTATCACAATTCAAAACTTAATTTAACCCTTCTATTCACTTCACTTCACATGTGATACAAATAGCACCACTCCTTTCATGCCAAATCAAGCAGGTGATAAAGGAAAAAACATTCCTTCTACCAGTAAATAGGATCAGCATGACAACCATACAAAGACAAATTTCAGCAACACAGGTAAGAACTTACATAATCATGTAAAATCCAACATCCATGAGTAGTGAGTACAATGCAAAGATATTTTCATACATACACACAAAAATATTACATCCTTTGTCTAAATGTACAAAAAAGTGTTTCCCTTATAGACAAAATTCAATTGCGAAGCGCATTCCGAAGAGTGGATAAATATATATTAGCAACCCAAAAATAGAACATCTAGAAGATGAACATCCACGTTTGAAAAAGCAGCGTAAAATCAATTGGCTATTTAGAGCATTATCTGAAGAGTCTGAAGATAAAGGTACATTGGGAAAACCTCTCCATATCTTACATAACTTGAAAATTCAATAACTTAATGAAATTACATTTCTAACATATCTCTAAAAATATTTGTATATATAGGAATTGTTGCTTATAATTTATCATTATCATATCTGCACGTGCTGAAAACCGTCCCAGAATGTATTTATTGTGTTGCAAAAAGATTGGAACATGCACCTCCAGATTTTGTTGAGCAAAGCGGATATATCAAATTGGCAAACACAGAAGCACCAAGATAACTATATGAAATGTTTGTGGCATCTACTCTAGACGCGGTAGAGTTTTGCAAAAATATTCGTGCATATAATAGCAGCTTTGCTTTTACATCTTTTGGTGTTAACCTGGATAAGGAACTAGCATCTGCAGAAAAAAGAGTATACACATTCTGGGCACAAGGTCTAATTTATCACGATCTACCATCATTGGTACCAGGTGATAACAATCCATGTTACTTCCAACTATACTTATTTGATAGAGACAACGAATCGACCAACAGGCTACCAAAGGTGAATGACGGAATTCTGTCAGACCAAATTGCAAAAAAAATAATCAAACAGGTAATGGAGAGTAACCCATATAAACAAATATTTTGCCAATTAAAAACCAAACTAGTTTCCACAATTTTCAACTTCGTATTGCTGCAAATGCCTTATTGGATCAACGAGTGTACAACCGACCCTCGGTAAGTCAAGTAGCAGCAATTTGGATCGAAGGAAACAATCCAAATATACCTTTTGATCGAGAAATAATTGTTCATGAGAACTCAAGGTACAAACATAAAGTAAAACACTATTTTGGTTGTTATGACCCACTTCAATATCCTTTTTTATTCACAAGAGGTGAAGGTGAATGGCATCAAGGAAGAAGAAAACAGAGCAAAAGACTTCCTCACAAAAGAAGTGCTCACTCACCACCTATAGTCAATATTATTCCAACATTCATACCAGTTGATGCAATATTAGCCAACGAGGATCAAGGTATAATATATTACATTATGCCCTCTTATAGCAAAAATTTAGTCATGTTCTTCACAAGTTAGCAATTGATAAAAAACACATACACAATATAAAATAATACTACCAAAGGTGTAAAAAATACAATTATAAGAAAATACATTTTTCTATTATCCCAATATGATAACCAACATAAAATAAAAATAATATTAATATGATCACTTGTAGATGTCCGCCGTGAGACAAAGGGAAACGTCTCTTGCAGAGAGTACTATTCTTATAAGCTACAACTACGAGAAACAGAGAGGTCAGTATTACTACTATGTAGAATATTACTACACCAATTTGTGGTTGACATGTACATAAAACTGGAAACAAAGGCTAGAATATTTCAGAAAGGAACAATCAAATTTTAGAAGAGAGGTTTATCAAGGTATTGTTGATAGTGTCAGTGCGGGAGAATGCAGGGGAAATATAATTGGGCAAATAATACTAATTCCATCATATATTATTGGGGGGACACGAGATATGAAAAAACGCTATATGGATGCAATGAATTTGGTACAAAATTTTGGCAGGCCAGATCTGTTTATAACAATGACGTGCAATCCTGACTGGATTGAAATCCAACATGAATTGCACCCCGGACAAACTCCTCAAGATAGACCTGACTTGGTAACAAAAGTATTCAGAGTTAAGTTGCAGGATCTAAAAGATGAAATTTTCATGAAAGAATATTTGGAATTGTTGTTGCTCATGTATTCATGGTAGAATTTCAAAAACGGGGACTACCACACATACACCTCCTTCTCATATTAAAAGTATGGCACAAGATCAAATCATGAGATCAGTTCAATAGGTTTATCTCAACATAGATTCCAGATAAAATATGAGTAACCTATATTGCATAAATTAGTGATCAAACACATGATGCATGGTCCGTGTGGAAACAAACGCGCAAAAAAACACATGCATGCAAAATGGACAGTGTAAATATTATTATCTAAGTCCATACAACAACAAATCAATCCAAGCAAAGGATGGATATCCAATTTATAAAAGAAGAATGGATGGAAGAATAGAGATTGTTCGTGGAATGCATATGACAAATTAATAGGTAGTGCCTTATAGCCCTTATCTGCTTACAATATACAATTGTCACATTAATGTTGAGGTTTGCTCAGGAGTCAAAGCAATAAAGTATTTATACAAGTATATATTTAGAGGACATGATCGCTGTGCAGTTTATGTTTAGTCTGACGATGGTGAAAATGTTATTGATGAAATACAAACATTGCAACATGCGTGATGGGTCTCACCGCCTGAAGCACTATAGAGAATATATGAATTTAAATTGACAGAAATGCAACCTGCAGTCATCAACCTTCAGCTACATCTGCCAGGATAACATTCAAGTACACATATTCATGCATTATAATACACATTTACTTAAAAATAATTAAAATTGTCAAATACAAATACTAACTCAAAACAAAATCACAGTGTTTTACTGAAAAAATCAAAATTTCAAAAATGTCATTGCCTGGGATGGTGTAAACCAAATAATGTTGACCGAGTATTTCAGAATGTGCTCAATTGACTCTGAAAAAAAAATATCTTTATAGAGAATTTCCAAAGTATTATGTTTGGAATTCAAAGGTAAAGACTTGGACAAAAAGGAAACAAAATATGTAATTGGTCGCATTGCAATCGGTAAGCCAAATATAGAAGCTATAAAATAATACACATTAATAATTTTTAAACTTATTAATTAGTACATATTGATTATATTTTACAGCTAATCCTCGAGAAGGGGAAAGATATTATGAGCGGTTGTTACTAAAACATGTAAGGGGACCATTTTCATTCAACGACTTACTCATGGTCAATGGCAAGCACTGCCAGTCCTTCAAAGAAGCAGAGAATTAAAGAGGGTTACTTGAGTCTGACAACAACATATCAGAATGTTTCAGAGAGGCTGTTGTCTTCAAAATACCATTTGCTTTTAGAAGTTTGTTTGCAATGTATGGGCAAGAGCATAGACATATATGACATTCCTCAACAAGATCACAGTTTTCTCGAAGTTGGTTCATCAAAATGTGGATAAATAAATGAAGAAAATGTCTATGCAGATAGCAACAGAATATTTTGATGCACAGTCACAATTAAATCCAGAACAAGATCCTGCTTTTACAAAAATAATGCGAACAATCGATGCTGGAACAACTGTAATAGTCTTTGTGGATGGACCCAGGGGAACTGGAGAAACATACCTATACGGTGCATTACTTGCCAATGTTAGATCAATAGGTATGATAGGATTGACAATAGCAACTAGTGGGTAGCTGCTTCAATCTTACCAAAAGGACGTACAACACACTCAAGGTTTGAGATCCCTCTTCAAACAAGTGAATCAACTATGACAAACATGTCAAAGCAAAGTGGTGCTGCCAAATTGATTAGAACATTAAAAGTGATTATATGAGATGAAGCACCAATGGCTAGACGACAAATAATAGAAACAATTGATAAGAGCTTCAGAGACACAATGGACATCGATAAACCATTCAGCGGAAAAGTCATGGTTTTTATAGGAGATTTTCGGTAGGTGTTACCAGTAGTTCCAAATCAACTCGAGCAGAAATTGTAAATGCAAGCTTGGTCGAATCATATCTCTGGCTTTGATGGAGAAGATTTAATTTACTAGAAATATAAGAGCAAGAACAGATCCAACATTTAGTGAGTTCTTACTTCGAGTGGGTAACGGTGATGAACCAACAATAAGAAAAAATTTAATCCTCCTCCCAGAACAATTAACAACCAAACATTCTCAAGATGGAATTCCAGAAGAATCCATAGTAAAAGAGATACTTCAAAAACTGCAAGAAAATGCTGCTACAGCAAAATATGTCACTGAAAGAGCTATTTTAGCAAATAGAAATGACCACGTGGATAAAATTAGCAACAAGTTAATATCTCAATTCCCAGGTGAAAGCAAGATATTACATTGCTTTGACTCAGCAAACGATGACACCAACAACTATTACCAAGAAGAATATCTAAGTACTTTAACACCAAGCAGCCTCCAACCACATAGGTATTGAAAAAAATACATTACAACTTACAAGAGGTAGAATAAATAAAAATAAAAATGATAGATTTTGACATATGTTATTAAATGATGGTTAGAATTGAAGGAAAATGCACGGCTTATGCAATGGTACACGAATGATATGTCGAGGTTTCTCTCAAAATGTCCTTCACGCAGAAATATCAAGTGGTAATTCTGCAAAAAAAATATGTGTTTCTTCAAAGAATTCAACTATCACCACCATAAAATGAAGGATATCCATTTAAATTCATTAGAAAGCAATTCCCCGTATGCCTTTGTTTTGCAATGACTATAAATAAAGCTCAAGGTCAAACAATTCACAATGTTGGTTTGTATTTTCCCCAACATGTTTTATCACATGGTCAATTGTACGTGGCGCTATCAATAGGGATATTTATGTCCACAACAAAAGTACTTATCCTAACATAGAAACCCAAACGTCAAAAAGGAACATACCGAAAGAACATCGTCTATAAGGAAGTTTTAGGTACGATAACCCCATATACATGTATGGTCATTCTAACACATATAATTAACTATTTAAAGAGACTATATACTAAAACATTACATTGCTTCAAATCACAGGTCTAGAAGACGCAAAAAAAATATGCAAACATAATGGATTCTTCAACAACCCACACTCTTCAATGCGTTAGGGTCATTTTCAGAATATTTCTTTCATTTATATTATTAGCTTTCTTAACATTATATTCTATTATAATTTTTAAATGTTAGTATTATTAACAATTTACCATACTTTCGTACTTCTGTTTAAACACTTCATATTAACTGCATGTTATCGTTCCTACTTATTATTAAATGCATCAAATCTTTTTCACTATACAACATCGCTAATACCTCATGTAATCATCAAAAGACTAATAAACACAATGTACGCTTCTACTACATCAATAACAGTTCACCCAATCATGAGAACACTAATTTATAAAAAAATGTTGACAGAGAATGATATAACTTACCATGGCTCACAGGTGCAACACACGTGCCCCTGAATAGTCATTTAAAAAAGAATATAACTTTAATTATCCATGGTTTAGAATCACCTTGTGTGACTGATGTAAAAGTCGAGTGATAACTTTCTCCAACCTTTGAATTGAAACAAATGACGCTTAGAAGAGTTGTATTGTCTTACTCCCAAGAGGGAGATAATGTGCTTAGATAGCAAGGTCATTGGGTTTTTTTAGTTATTTATGATTTAGATTGTCTTGAAATTTTTCACCTTGAGATGTGTAGTGAGTTTGAGAAGTTTAGTCCCGATTAATTAGTAGGATCTTATGAGATCTTAAGAGGTGTTGGTAAGGTTGCTTGTGATCTAGAATTCTTAAATGAGAAACTCTCTAATTTTGAAGTTCTGGTAGAGGTGTTGGACCAACAAGTTAAAAAATATAGAAAAATGAGGAAGATACTTTCATTAAAGTAGGAAAGAACGGTCTTTTGAGTGAGGGTTGTAAGTGAGGGTACTTCATGGGAGTCCAAGGGCCAATTCGATGTTCTGATATCCTTTTCTTTCCTTCTATTCCTCCTTTAGTTTGATAGGATAAGTTTTTATTAACTTGTTTCATGATTATGGAGTCATGTGTGAGTTTTTTCCTTTCACGGTCTCCTTATGTTATGCAAGTTATTTGTGAAATTCATGTTTAATGAGAAAATGAGCTTTCATTATGTATATTCCTCATGTAGATGTGCATTTAGTTGAGTTTTCTATGTGCCTCATGAGATGAATTGTTGAACATTTTTAAATGTGCTTTGAGAGTAATTGCATAATTTGCTTCATGATGTTATGATGAGCATGCTTTGAGTTGGAGAAGATAGTTTTTAAATGAAATTGAGCAATGTTGAAGTTTTCAAGCATAATGGGTTGTTAGATATAGCTTTTACTTTCTTGATGGATTGCATTGTGTTTTCTTATATGTTTCATGCATGATGGGATCCTAGTCTTGAGTCTTTAAATTTTTAAGGTGTCTACATCAGTGTTTGAGGATGAATGTTCCCAAAGGGAAGATATTGTAACACCCAAGAAACTAGTAGGTGGAAATAGAGCCTTACGTGAGAGTTTTAGAGTTTGATGTGTGATTTAGAATCATAAAATGGCTTCCTGTACTTCGAATGATAAGTGTAGGGGTTAAACGTCAAGTACGACTCCCCAAGAACCAAGGGTCCTTGAAGAGAACCCTAAAGCCTAACCCAAAATCTGCCTAAAACTGCCCAAATTAGTGACCGATGGTGGGACCTACACATTGACGCCCCGTAGGACATGGAAGTGGGACAAGGTCATACTTAGGAGCTGCAGACCATGGACCTGCAGACGTGCAGGACGGCTAGTAGGTCCATTCATGGTCAGTGAGTCCTAGGTCGTGGATGCTGCCTGCAAATTTACCAAGGTACAGCCAAGGTAAGTTTTTTGGGGTACTTTCCTTTTTAATTATTTTGTTGTGGGTAGTTTCATATTATTTTAATAGACCTATATAAGGGTTTCTAAACCATTGACTAACCCAAATACTTCCCAAGTCCCAAACCCAAATTCATAACCAACTTTACTCTCCAAAATATTCTCTCTAAAACTCAACAGAATAAGAAGACGATCAAGTTAGGTATTGAAGTAGAAAGTTTTTTGACTTGAATTTGTTTGATTTCTTCACTTAAAGTATAGTAGTATTTTATTCATGGAATGTTTTAATCCATTGAGTTCTCTAACTCTCAATTTCAAAGTACAAAAATCTCCAAAACCTACACTCCAAGTCATGGATTCTTTCTAAAGACATTTTATATGATGTATTTATCTTATATTATGATTTAATTTCTGTTTTATGGTTGTTTTATGATAAAATCTCCCATAAATCGATGAATTTTGTTTAATTTCTTAAATCGGATCTTAAAATGTGGGCATTGAATGATATAATAGAATATTATAAAATGATGAATATAATGAATTGATTACTTGAATTATGTATTATTTGAGGAATTGTTATTGCTTGATATTGAATTTCCCCTAAGAACCAATAAACCTCCATGTCCTTAATTTGTGACTTTCTGAGGTGGATGAATTGTGGTGAGATGAATATTATGAGATTGTGTTGTAATAGTTGAGTAACTTGAATCATGTTATCTTCTATGTTTAATATAGTAACCCTAGAGGTGATTGGTTGAATGTGATCCTTGATCCAAGAGTGGTAAAACATGAGAATTACGCATAATTGTGGCTTGTATACGTTATTCTATGATTATAATGCTGAGGTGCTGATTAAAAGTCTATTATTAATGTACACTTATGAATGATAATGACATGTTGTGGGAAGTTTTCTCACAATAAGGGAATTCTAAGGTTGAACATTCATTCTCTCCTACTGAATCTATAAGTTATGTAATGAATGAATGTTAGGATTAGATAGATTCTCTCACATGAGTTGAAATATCAAGTACTCTGTGGGGATAATGCTTAGCACGAGTGGATATTGATTGATATGGATACTTATATGTGAGTTGAGGTGGGGTATCTAATAGCAATCTCTTGATAGATGCCCATACGTGATTGAGGCGGGGTATCCAGTAACAATCTCCTTATCCTATAACTATGTGCCCACAAAGATTATTAGCTAGTGTATCCACCTAAGCTAAATTTTAATAGTTCTACCTTAGGCAAGTAGGAAAATTCTTTTTTGTGAGTTACACAAGAATCTGTGATTTGCTCACATGGTCTATGCCGGTTAAGACTTACCCCCACAATGAATGATATTGAACAATGGCTTCTGAATAATGCACTCCTTAATGTGGGTGGGGGTATGAGACTTCATCCATGAATTTCACAAGTTGCCTTTTAGAATAATATGGTGTCTTCCTCAATGTATAATAACTAATGAAATGATGAATGCTTAACTTAGATTGTTGCTATGAGTTGATATCATTGAGATGACATATTGAATGTGAATGTTCCTTATCTGTAAGTATTGACTAAACATGGGATCAAACAATGGTAAACATGAATATGGAACCTTAAAGGGATATTCAATATGAGTGTTATTATGGGATGCCATTTTTACATTGCACAAGTGTAACTTATGGTTACCTAAGAGATGATTCTATTATGTTATTATGATTTACATGTTGAATATGCTTGTTACTTGTGTTTTACACTAAATAGTGCATGATGATTCTCAAACTTAGTAAATACATGGTTTTCAACTAAAACATCCTTAGCATGTTTTCAAGGATTTTATGCATCGCTACCATACTTTTTTTTGTACTAACACTTATTTATTCTACATTTTTTCCTACAAAGTTTAGGGTTTTGTGATATCGACTTCCATCCTTGTGGATAGGTTCATAATAGATGAAAGAAGAAAAATTATGGTGAGTGCTCATAGTATAGTGCTTGACCACCATGTCTTTTACATTTTATTTTAATGTATAGAGCTTGTGTATAGGCTGTGTCCCAAAGTTTGTCTTAATGATTAAAGATTGTTTAATACAAATTATAAACTTCATGAGACTTCTTGTAAAATTCTGCACCATTTTTCTATTATCTTATGTTAGAATTTGCTATGAGGCTTGTATGAGACTTTTCGGAGTCTTGTACGCCGTGTCACATCTAGGGATTGCTCCTAAGTTGTGACAATTTAAAGACTTGACGGATGAAGAATTAGATTACTGTTATACGCTTGATCATGAATATCTACACACATATATATGAGAAGAAATTATTCTAGTGGTAATTAGTAGTACATTTATTTTAGTTACCATAATTTGTAGGATTAAATTATCAGATATTTGTATTGTTATTTAATGAATTACATTTATTTTTAACTTAATTTTTTTTGGGTCCTACATTGAAGGTCAACTATATCTGAATTCGCGTCAGAAAGTAAAATGTTCCCTCTATATCCAAGGAGACTCAAAATTGAAGCAACTGAAAAACATCCAACGAAAAAATCAATTCAAAAACAACACCAAATACCCGAAGTCTATACCAAATGACCCGAACCTACTATGCTTGTCTTTCTCAAAAGAGAGACACCAAATCAGAGAAAGCCAAAACCTAACCAAGTACGCTTGCAACGCATACAACAACAACCATACACGATGACCCCTAACCTCCCCTTCTTCACGCCTCTCCCCCCCCCCGTTTCACTTCCCATCCCTTTCACTATTGTCCTTGGAAAAGAGGAAAAAAATCAATTTTTTTAAAATTCACCAATTGATTTCCCCCGAAATTGCTCCATCTTCCCTATAAATAGACTTTGTGCTCATCAATTTGGTTAAGTTTTGTTTTTTGGAGTTTGGGTTTTCATTGAACAATTAATTTTAAGAAAAATTTTAACGATTCTCTAATCCGAAGATCTGAGAAAGTCTCTGCTCATAACTGGTTTTAAATTTCTTGGTTAGTTGTTCGAGAATAATTTTGTGTGATAAGTGGTCGCTCTGTCTTTCTCATTTGGTCTCAGTTCACTACACATAAATAAGTAGCACTCCTTTGGTTTCTTCTTTTTCATGAAATAACAGTTCCTTAGTTTTATGGTTTGATATTGTGATCATGCTGTTCGACTAATGTGAGAAGGGTATAATAATCGGTGGTTTAAATGGTTTACTATTCATGTTATTGTGTGTTTTTGTTTTGGTCGAAGCTTAGTTATTTCGCACGACATTGAGTCCGATATTTTCCTATTTTCATCTTGTTTCATGTTAATCTCGTCTGGTAGGCTGTGAAAGTTGTGATTTAGTCATAGAGTTTGAAATTATGTGATTTTGATTTTCATCACCTAGGCTATTTTTTTCTACCCTTGTCAGCTGCTAATTATTTTTATAACTGATGTATAAGTTATTCATGTTTCAGAATCTATTTTAGGAATTTTCAATTTATACAAAGTATAAAATTATTTAAAAAGTTGATGTATTGAAGCATGAGTATCTGTTGTTGTGTTGACTCCTCTTATGTCCTTTTTATTCTAATAATATTACTAGTTATTGACTTTTTTTATAGTCGTTAAGCTGTTGAATGAGAATTCTCTTCTCGAATGTCTATTTGGATATGATGGATCCTAGTTTCTCTTGTTTATATTGTTGTCAAGCAGTAGATGTTTTCATTTGGTTTGTCAACTGAGATGCTAAATGTCACGCCCCGAGCTACCCTCGAGACGGGGACACGGAACCTAGGACCACAAGTGATCCTTAGCTAACCTTGCTGGCATGAGCATGCTAAAGATAATAAGCTAATGCGGAAGCTAACTCATAATTAAATCTAAAAGAGGGGAATACCCATTATATAACTGAGATATTTGAAAACAATGAGTTTAATACAAAGGAAATATTAACTCAATACTAAGTTGAATCTAACTATGTCTGAAATAAGTCTCTAAACTGGACTACAAATACTGGGACAAGATCCCAGTTAAATCTAGATAAAACTGAAACTAAATGATTAAAGACTGAAGTGACACCCATGACTGTTGTCCTCGGAGTATGAGAACTCACCACTGTATCTGCTGAATTGGAGATCGGAAATTGATCTAAGCGTGATCTAGATGCTGAGAACTTGAACCTACATCATGAGAAGATGTAGCATACGTTTGTGTTAGTACTTGAAAGGTAATGAGCATGTAGTATAGAGTAAAACTCAAATAAAACATAACTGAATAATCATAAAAGCAAGTATAATAACTGGATGAATTGACCAATTTATAAGATGCTGAAACCGAATACTGAATATATTGATAAATGGTCAATCCAAAGAGTCTGACTGAATTATGAGATCTAATAATAACCGACAATAAAATCACATGAGCTAAATGTGGAGTCTAATGTATACGCCCGATCGAGAGGACCCAATATACCCTGCCAAAGGTACAAAGGCATGATAGCGTGATCACTAAATTGATTGCCCACACACGGGACTTATAACCTACTTGGCTAGTAATTCTGGGACTAATTGGGTACGCTGGACCCTAGTACAACTCGGTATTATTATACCCCTCATAAAATTCTGTAAATTAATTTATTATGTCTGAGTTTCCGTAAATACTGGATAGCTCGAAACTGAACATGCAAACCGAGTATGCAACAATTAATCTGGTAATTATGCATTTATTACTGAGGAATAACATGTATATCTGAAATATTTGACCTAGCATGTGTAATTCAAGAACTAAAGAAATACATAGCTAGGGTTCTGAAATTCATGCAATAAATTGAATGATAAAATTATAATCTGATTTGGAACATATAACTAATAAGTTTATGAAGTTCTCTTGAAGTTCTAGAAACCCTAGATCTAATCATGATATGGAAATAAGAATCTGACTGAAAACTAGGGACCCAATGGATGAAGGGAATCCACTAGAAAAATCCCACATACCAGGTGATGAAATCCACGAAAAAATGCTTAAGTTTTGGGGCTGAAACTGCTGAAACTTGTGGCATTCTTGAATGAGATTTCTTGTTCTTTTTCTCCTCTCTTGCTTCTAACTGTCTAGGTTTTGATTTAATTATTTGACTTGGATATGTTTTAATTATGCTTCTAGGATTAAAATTACAAAAATCTGATGATTTAGTGTCAAAAAGACGTAACTTACGGCTTAACAGAGTGGGGAAAGGTCAAAAAGACCCGTGGAAAAGTTTTTGTCTGACCAAATGACGGCCAGGACTGACGGTCCGTCGTCTGACCGACGCCCAGTCGTTGGATCCGCTAACTGGTCCTGTTTGACAGGTCTTTACTAAAATGGGCATAAATTTTTACTCGGAGGTCCGATTTTAGCAAGATTGGTGTCTATGTAAGCTAATTCAATTATCTATCTGTGGGTAGCTTATAGGACACCTAATTCATTTTGTTTTAAAATATATGACCATTTGAAGTTGACCCTACTGCATTTCCCCTTAACTGTCTGCAAATTTTCCACCTACGGGTCGTGTTGTTCATCCGTAGCTCTTGTTAGTGAGTGGGTGAATGGGGGTCTTGATTTACGGTCATGGACTAAAAACCGTCGTTTGACCTACTGACCGTCGATATGACCGTCGATCAAGACTTAGCCAATTCTTCTCGGCTGAATTTTTTTGGAGTTTCTTATCCCATTGACAGTTGTGCAGGACGGACCATCGTCTGTCCTATGAACCATCTATGCCACCGTTGGTTGCACCTATAGATTTTTCTGAAAAACTTATTTTTGGTCTACTTTGGCATTCATCCTAGAATAAAGACTAAACTAGCTGAAATAGAGCGAGAGAGCTACAAACCCCACTACTAAACACTAAGAATTGTTTTTTGACTGAATATGAGTTCTGAGTACATGCAAATACGTTGAAAATGCAAGTACAAACTGAGGGAACATGATTCTAATAATGAATTCACTCATGAATGACTGGAAAAATGAAAAAGAACTATTATCTCAAGATGGAGTGGAATCAGAAGCAAAGAAGTGAGGATTTTCATGGCTGCTTCTGCTTCCAAAGTATCTCCCTTTACGGACTGACTCCTCCACAAAACCTTGACTGAAGCGACTTCTTTGTTTCTCAACCTTCTTACCTGACACTCAAGAATTTTAACTGGTACATCCTCATAAGAAAGACTATCTTTCACTGCCACACTCTCTATTGGCTCAATAGAGACTGGGTCACCCACACACATCTTCATGTTTGAAATGTGGAAGACCGGATGCATTACTGCTAATTCTGTGGGAAACTCTAACTTATATAATACCTTGCCAACCCTTTTCAAGATATTGTAATGGCCTACATATCTAGGACTGAGCTTCTCTTTCTTTTTATAACTCATCACCCCTTTTATATGTGAGACTTTCAGAAAAACCCAGTCATCAACTTGGAACTCTAGTTCCCTTCTCCTTACATCTGCATAAGATTTCTGTCGACTTCGGGTTGTCTTAAGTCTATCTATAATGAGCTGCAGTTTCTCCATAGCATAAAGGACTGAATCTAAACCTATTAAAGTTGCTTCACCTACTTCAAACCAACCAACAGGAGATCTACATCTACACCCACATAAAGCCTCATACGGGGCCATCTGAATGCTAGAATAGTAGCTATTAATGTAGGCAAACTCAATATGAGGAAGGTGATCATTCCAACTACCATTGAAATTTATCACACAATCTCTAAGCATATCCTCTAAGGTATGAATGGTACGCTCTGTCTGCCCATCTGTCTGTGGATGAAATGTTGTACTAAGGTTAACTTGACTACAAAGACCAATCTGAAATGACTTCCAGAAATGAGAGGTAAACTGAGGACCTCTATCTGAGATGATAGACAAAAGAACCCCATGACACCTCACAATTTCATTGATGTAAAGCTTGGCATAGTCCTCCACCGAATCTGTAGTCTTGACTGCTAAAAAGCGAGAAAACTTGGTCATCCTATCAACTATCACCCAAATGGAGTCATGATGTCTGCGAGTATGCGGTACTCTTGTGATGAAGTTCAAATTGATCACATCCCACTTCCAAGTAGTAATATCGATCTCTTGAGTCATACCTCCTGATTTGTGATGTTCTACCTTGACTTGATGGCAATTGGGGACTTACTCACAAAATCTACTATATCCCTCTTCATATCATTCCACCAATAGACTTCTCACAGATCGCGGTACATATTAGTGTCACCTGGATGAATAGATTACCTAGACTTATGGGATTCTGCAAGAATATGTTGTCTCTACTGGCCCACATCAGGAACACATTATCTACCTTGGTAGCGAAGTACATCATCTCCACCTTGGGAGAAAACCTCCACTCTCTAATTATGGATTGTACCCTTAAGTTCAAGCAAGATTGGGTCACTGTCTTGCTTTTCCATAACCTTCACTACCAAAGATGATTCTGCCCCGTTCTAAACTGTTACACCACTGTCTGATATGCTCATAAGGCGAACTCCCAAGCGAGTAAGCCTGTGAATATCTTTCACTAACTTCTACCTTTCTTCCTCAACATGGGCTACACTAACCATAGATAATTTACTATGAACATCTGCTACTACATTCGCCTTACAAGTATGGTAATGCACACTCAAATCATAATCCTTAATGAACTCAAGCCATCTCCTCTAGCAAAAATTCAACTCGTTTTGGGTGAAAACATAGGAAGACTCTTATAGTCAGTAAACACATCTACATGAACACCATATAAGTAGTGTCTCCATATCTTGAGTGCAAACAGTATTGCTGCAAGCTCAAGGTCATGAGTTGGATAGTTCTTCTAATGCACTTTAAGTTGTCTAGAGGCATAAGTTATAACCTTATATCGCTGCATCAACACACCCTAAGCCAACTCTAGATGCATCACAATAGATCACATAACCATCTGAACCCTCTGGTAGAGTCAAGACAGGAGCTGTAGTCAATTTAGTTTTCAGTTTTGCAAAGCTTTTCTCACAATTAGCTGACCATTGGAACTTGACCATCTTTTTAGTCAACCTAGTCAATTGTGAGGCTATAGATGAAAAATCTTCCACGAACCTTCTGTAATAACCCACTAGACCTAAGAATCTTTTGATATCTATAGAAGATGTACATCTGGGCCATTGTTTCACTGCTTTCATCTTCTGTGAATCCACTGAGATCCCTTCGCTGGATACAATGTGACCAAGGAAAGTAATAGATTGCAAACAAAACTCACATTTGCTTAACTTAGAGAATAACTAGCGATCCTTGAGAGTCAGTAAAACTAATGACTCGCATCTTTTTCCTTATTCCAAGAGTAAATGAGGATATTATCAATAAAGATGATACAGAACAAGTCTAACTACTGTTTGAATTCTTTGTTTATGAAATCCATGGAATCTCCATGAGCATTGGTTAGTCAAATGGCATAACTACAAATTTGTAATGACCATACCAAGTTCTGAAGGCTTTTTTTGGAATGTGACTATCTCTGACTCTAAGTTGATGATAACCCGATCTAAGGTCTATCTTTGTGAATGGACTAGCACCCTGAAGTTGGTCAAACAAGTCATCAATCCTGGGGATGGGATAATTATTCTTATTTAGACCTTGTTCAACTGTCTATAGTCAATGCACATTCTGAGAAATCATTCTTTCTTCCTTACGAACAACACTGGTGCACCCCATGGTGAAATACTAGGTCTGATGATGCCCTTATCTAAAAGGTCTTTCAACTGCTTTTTAAATTCCTTAAGCTCTACTTGGAGCCATTCTGTAAGGAGGAATCGAAATAGGCTGGGTGTCATGAAGGAGATCAATTCCAAAGTCGATTTCCCTTTCGAGATGGACTTCGGGAAGATCTTCTGGAAACACTTCTCGAAATTCATAGACTACTGGAACTGACTCAAGAGTTGGGGTTTCAAGGCTAGAATTCTTAACCCGACTAGATGATAGAGATAACCATTAGAGATCATCTTTCTAGGCTTAAGGTAAGAAATAAATCGACCCATAGGCGCTAAGTTACTAGCCTTCCATTCTAAGATTGGTTCGTCTGGAAACTGAAAACAAACAGTCCTAGTCCTATAATCGACCGAGGCATAACATAAGTGTAACCAATACATGCCTAGAATGACATTGAAGAATACCATTTCTAAATCTACTAGTTCTGCTGAGGTGACTTTCAAAGAGACTGTGACAGAGCAATTTCTGTATATCCGTCTAGCAATAACTGGGTCACCGACTGGAGTAGAGACTGAGAAAGGTTCTGAGAGAGTTTCTGGACTAACAGTGAATTGGACTGCTATACTGAGTACAAAATACAAAGTCATGTCTGTTGTCTTTCCACTGAGTGAACCATATGTGAGTCATATCCTTGAGTTTGTAGGATGCCAATCTCACCTATCACTACCAGTTACTGACATCACACCAAATAAATTTTGAACTGAACTATGAACTTCTGTGGGTCCATACAAACTTGCGACCCAAAAAAATTAGGTGGATTCATCCTAACAAAATCACAAACTTTGGTTGCCACTAATCAGTCATTTCTATTAGTAGGAACTCGAACTTTTTGATTGTTCCATGTTCTCATACTTTGAGCCAAAAGCTAAATTGGCATTCTGAGACTCTACATTTGAACTTCCTTATCTGGTACTAGAGGAACTCCGTTAGCACTGCGTGTTTTAAAATTTCATGCCTAAGCTCTACGAGAAGGCATGATCTTAAAAGCTCAACGTCGAGTTTGAATGGAATTAGATCATACCTTACGCACGATAAGAGTAACAAGAAGGTGAAGTTTTTTTTAAATCACTTCATAGACTCCCTCTCATTAGATGTGGTGCACTTCATAACCATGAAAAGGACTACTTAGTTCGGCCTTTCATAGATCCTATTACTCTTGAACCTAGTGCTCTTATATCAAGTTTTGTCACACCCCGATCTACCCACGAGACGCGGACACGGAACCTAGGATCACATGTGATCCCAAGCTAACCCTGCAGGCATGATCATGAGCATACTAAATATAATAAGCTGATGCGGAAGCTAAATCATAATTAAATCTAAAAAGATGGGGAATACCCATATTATATAACTGAGATATTTGAAACAATGAGTTTACTAAAAAGGAAATATTAACTTAATACTAAGTTGCATATAACTATGTCTGAAATAAGCCTCTAAGTTGGACTAGAAATACTGGGACAAGCCCCCAGCTAAATCTAGAAAAAACTCAAACTAAACTAAAGACTTAAATGACACTCATGACTGTTGTCCTCAGAGTATGAGGACTCACCAGTGAATCTGCTGAACTGGAGATCAGAAATCGATCTATGCGTGATCTATATGTTAAGAACCTGAACCTACATCACGAGATCACTAAATTGATTGCCCACATAGGAAGGTTTTACAACCTGCTTGGCTATTAGTTGTGGGACTAATTGGGTACGATGAACCCTAGTCAAACTTGGTATTATGCTACTCCAAATAAATTCTTTAAATTAACTGATTATGTATGTGTTTCTGTAAGTACTGGATAGCTCAAAACTGAACATGCAAACTGACAAAGCAACAATTAATCTGGTAATTATGCATTTATAACTGAGGCATAACATGTATATATGAAATGTCTGAAATATCTGACCTAGCATGTGTAATTCAAGAACTAAAGAAATACATAGTTAGGGTTCTGAAATTCATGCAATAAACTGAATAATAACATGATAATCTATTTTGGAACATAAAACTAATAAGTTCATGAAGTTATAGAAACCCTAGATCTAATCATGACATGGGAATCAAGAATCTGACTGAAAACTAAGGACCCAATGGGTGAAAGGAACCCACTAGTGAAATCTCACACACCAGATGATGAAATCCACGGAAAAATGCTTAAGTTTCAGGGCTGAAACTGCTGAAACTTGTGGCGTTCTTGAATGATAGTTCTTGTGCTTTTTCTCCTCTCTTCCTTCTAATTTTCTAGGTTTTGATTTAATGATTTGACTTGGATATGTTTTAATTATGTTTCTAGGTTGACTAAAATCTAATGATTTATGGTCAAAATGATGTAACTTAGGGTTTAAACAGAATGGGAAATGTTAAAAAAAACCCTGGGAAAGTTGTTGTCGGACTAAACTGACGACCAGGACTGACGGTCCATCGTCTGACCGACGCCCCGTCATTGGGTCTGTCGACTGGGCCTGTTCGACAAGCCTTTACTAAAATGGGCATAACTTTTTAGTCGGACGTCCGATTTTAGCAAGGTTGGTGGCTATGGAACGATGATTCAATTATCGATATTCGAGTAGGTCATGGACTATGGAACGTCATCTAACCTACGCACCATTGTCTAACCTACGGACCGTCGGTCTGTCCATCGATCAAGACATAGCCAATTTTTATTGGCTAAAATTTTTAAGATTTTCTGATCTCATCGACGGTTTTGCAGAATGGACCGTCATTTGTCCTACGGACCGTCAATGCCACTGTTGGTTGCCCTAGTGATTTTTCTGAAAAACAGATTATTAGTCTATTTTTGCTACGGGGTGTTACACTAAAATTATGTGTGATATAAGCTTTATTTTTATTGTCTAAGTAGCATTATTTCCTCTTTTCTTACGTTAACTTTGAATTTTTTCTCTGTTATTTATCTATCTAAAGTTCTTTAAATTAATTGCCTATTAAGCCTATAATGATATCCCTTCATGGCCGTCTCCGATTCTCGTAGTTACACAACTTAGTCATCTATGTACAGTTTGGCAAAACTTTTTTTAAGTTAAATCAAGCTTTGGATAAATCTTTGGGTCCTTATTTATCTAAACTTGAGGTTAAAATCTTGTTGTTTAGGCATCCCTTCATGGTCTATTGCTTGGGGTTCATCATTTCGTTGTTTTGTTGTCGAACATTCCCCGCTATGATCAAGTCCATGTCTCTTTTTTTCTATCTTCTGGTTTAAAATTATTTATTACTTGTACTTGAGTTAACTCCAAAGAAGACTGGAGTCTCCGTTTCCTCTTATCTGTTTATTACAAGATTGTTATTATCTTAAATAAATTTGATATGCCTATTGGATGTCTATTAAAGGTTGTTGAATTTGTGATAAACATTTAGAAATTGTGATTCGTTTGTTCTAGTAGTTATGAGCTTAAAATTTGGCTTAGATTTTATGTAGGTTTTATTGATTATTTATGTCACGACCGGAGAGCACCCACTAGTCGTAAGCGGCGTCTTCGTCCTCGAATGGACTTTTATCAAGCGCTAAGAATGCATCATTGCATCATAGATAGAATAAAAAAAAATCAAAAAATTTCATTTGAAGGTCAACTTCACTTCACATATATTGAAAATAAAATCTATAATTGTAAGAATTGGGACTTAGCCCTTACATCATTACAAGTCTTAAAAAGTGAATACAACAGTCACTGAAATAGGAGAAATAGAACAATGTCTTTCATTATAAGCAAAACATCAAAAGCTAGATTCATAGGCTTTTGTCCTCGGACTTGAGGACTCACTAACTTGGGAACAATCCAAGCTTCTTTGAGAAATGGCCTTGAAACACCTTAATGTCCCGAACCTATACTTATGTAGAAATAGAAGAGATATAGGTTAGTAAAAACCACATGTACTAGGTATGGATACTTATTAACGTAAAAGATTTTAAGACATGCACAAGGGGACATTTTTTTATAAACATGCTAAGTTCACTTTAAAAACCTTTATGCATAACCCAAGAACATATACAAGTCCATATCACAACAACCACAATAACACATTCATATTCATATTCATGTCCAAGAGTAAGATCATGACAAAGCCATAATCAACATTTCATGTTTAGAGTCCATTTCATCAATACATCACAAGACCTTACTCATAACCCTGATCCAAGTCTACTAGTGCAATTTGTATGTGAAGCCCTATAACCCCACATAAAACAAGTAAACTATCAAAGAGACCTTAAGCATTGTCTTTTACATCATACATCATCATAATAAGTGTAGCCAACATCATGTATAACAATTTAGACTAACATCATGTATATCAAATGAAACCAACGTCATATGAAACCAACATCATGCATTTCTTTCATAACATATGTACATGAAGAACCCACCTTAGAATTCCCCTCAAGGTCCACTTGTTCAATGTATACGTAAAGTATCATACCCTTACCTACACTAAGTAACACCTCTTAAGAAATCCTAGTTAGTGTTCATCTTCTTACTTCCATTCATTTTAACTTTTGGGAAACTTCGCCATAACTGACATAGACCATGCGAGCTGACATGGAATTCGGTGTCAACCACTCACACCAAAAAGAGGGCATCCTACTTGCCAAAGTAAGACATCAACATCATAATAGAATATAGGTGGAACCACTAGCTAAGGTTCCTGTGGGGGCACATAGTTAAGGAACTGGGAGGTTGTTACTAGAAACCATTTTTATGCTTATTCGCATTGTAGTTTTCACCTCATGAGAACATTGGGGGAATATTCCTCATGAAGAGACCCCTCTCATTGTCAATTTCACTCGGTGCTAAGCTAAATTCCCTTTTAAAGTATCTTTAAGTATTTCTTAGCATTAATTCATAACATAGGTCTTAGGAATTTAACCCCTAATATAACATGTTCTTACCTCATAGGTTCTAGGATGAGAAAGTCCTTCCATCACAAATCCAACATCGTGTGAGAACATTACATCATATCACAACCATTAGATACAAATAATAATTTCCCTCAACCCCTCACCTATCATCATCTCACAACCATCATATTCATTACATGATCATACTTGCATAACTTCATTATTCATACTTCAATTAACCAACATTACCAAAGATAAGCCAACAATACTACAACAACATATTCATGATCTTGAAGGTCTTACTAATGTCCTCCAAGAAACCCCTTTCAAGACATCATCCCTAATCAATGATATTTACTCATCAAATTGATTGTCATCATCATTCAATAGCCAATTATACATCATCATGCTCAATTACATCACCTCTAATCATTAATGACCATACTTCAAGAGTTAGGGTTAATAGAAATGGGACATTCATGGGTTCTTAAGGAATTAGACCAAAAACCAGACATTACATCATATAAGGCAGTCCATGAAGTAATAATACAATTAACACCAATATAAAAGCTGATATACTTATCATAATGAACCAATTCACCAAACAAGATCCAAGATTTATGAAATTGGGGGAAAACATGGGTCCAAGGTAATTTCAAGTGAAAAACAACTATTTCCCATCATTATACACCTAAAAACCCACAATTAATCATAATTCATCATAATTGATCCAAAATTTCAGTTTTAAAAGAAGACCATGTGTAGAGAAAAACTCTTGATATTTTTAGGGGATTTTGAAAACATCTTTGAAGAAGCCTCTTGGGGAAACGAATCCCAAGAGGAAAAGAATACATACCTTAATGAAGACTTTAGCCACAAATTTGGATATAAAACTTAAAGAATTGATCTTCTTCTTGAATCTTCAATGTCCTTCAATGGAGGTTTGGGTAGAGAGAGAATTTAGAGAGAAGTGAGAGTATTTGGGTTTGGAGTTGGGGATTTATTTTGGATAGATAATAGTGGGGTAAAAATTACTTAAAATCAATGTATACCCATCCTCTAAAATATCCATAACACCCCTAACTTATTTGGACCTTTGTGTGAAGTCAAACTTGACTTTAATTTGTGAATGTTTCGTCGCTGAACAAGTCCACGTCAGGGAGTTGTTCCCTCAACTTAATGGAAATAAATTTTTGGATGGAATAGTCCTCGATGCATACCAAAACTTTGGCCCTTTGTGGATCTAGTCCGCGACGCAGACATGCTCCCTCCAAGCACAATGCTTGCGGCCTTGGGTCGCTTGCTGGCCAAGTGTTTGGGTCCTCCTCAAGGACCCCTATGGTGGTCCTTGGGGGGTCACAACTGGACGTTTTGATCCTAATAAATATTATTTTACCTAATTAATGTATTTTACAAGTTTTGACCTTCATACGACACTCCCAAACCTTCACAAGACCTAAGGACATCTACTAGTTCAATTTCACTAGTTTTCGGACGTCATGGTCATCCCTTGATGCTTAGGATTTAATACTTCTAAATAAATTTAATTACATTATTGTAGGTCTAGAATCACCATTTTAATAATTATTCATAATGTGAGACTCTAGCTAGGTCATTGGATTTTCGTGGTCCCAACCAACACTGTGTATAATAATAATTCACTAACAAAGGAGAAAACATTAACTCCATTGTCAAACACAACAATACATCTTTAAGAAGTAGAAACTTTATCAATTACCATTTATGCACACATTTCATCATTTCACATTATGGAAGGAGGAATGTCCTTCTCCTTGTCATATAGCTCAAC
The DNA here is from genome assembly GCA_027705065.1 of Solanum peruvianum. Lineage (NCBI taxonomy): Eukaryota > Viridiplantae > Streptophyta > Magnoliopsida > Solanales > Solanaceae > Solanum > Solanum peruvianum. The sequence goes on from JAKWJD010001758.1 coordinate 23,612,114, forward strand.
ATATTCAACAAGGAGACAAACATCACTTCACACTTGAGTAATATCACAACAATAAATATCACATAACTCAACTATACCAACCATATAATCAAGTATCATCAAGTATGAAGAACATATAATTCAAGTCACATATAAAACATGAATTTTTAACAAGAACATGTATAATTAAGGGAAATCATGGAAGTTCAAATACACTTATGACCATTCATAAACAAAAAATAGGAGGGATTACTAACCTCAACCTTAACTAGAAGAGGAAGGAAAAAAATGAGGATATCGGAACATCATATCGGCCTAGGCCTCCCAAGTAGCATTTTACACAAGGTGATTCTTCCAAACAACCTTTATGGAAGTTACTTTTTGATTTCTCAATTTCTTCACTTGCCGGTCTAAAATCTCAATGTGACCTCTTCATAGGCAAGGTTAGCATCAACTTCTAAACCTTCTAAAAGAATGATAGACATTGGATCGCCAATGCACTTTTTGAGCATTGATACACGGAACACCAGATACACCACAGCTAACTCAATAGGTAATTTCAACACATAGGCAACACATCCTATGCATTTTACAACCTCATATGGCCCCATATACCAGGGAGTAAGTTTCTCTTTTTTTCCAAACCTCATCACCCCTTTCATGGGTGATATCTTCAAATAGACCAATTCACCTACCATAAGCTACAGGTCCCTCTTTCTATTTTTGACATAAGATTTTTGCAAACTTTGGGCCGCCTTCAATATATCGCTTATGATTCGTACCGTCTCCACAGCCTCATAAAGTGTTTCGGGATCTATTAGAGAAAACTCACCTACCTCAAACCACCCAACTGGAGATCTACATCTCCTCCCATAAAGGGCTTCAAAGGGTGCCATGGCGATACTTTAATAATAGCTATTATTGTAGGCAAATTCAATCAATGGTAGATGGTCATACCAATTACCCTTGAAGTCAATGACACATGCCTTCAACATATCTTCTAAGGTTTGGATGGTTATTTTTTGCAAACCACCCATTAATGGATGAAATACTCTACTAAGTTTCACCTTGGTACCAAGTCCTCTTTGGAATGCTTTCCAAAAATGAGAAGTAAATTGAGAACCCATATCTGAAATGATAGACAAAGAAACTCCATGCATTCTCATAATCTCCTTAAGATATAACATAACATATTCTTCCTCCAAATAAGTAGCTTTAACGGGAATAAAATGGGATGATTTGGTCAACCTATCAACAATAACCTAAATCGAATCATATTGCCTTCTACGAGGCAAATCCACAGCGAAATCCATATTGACATCTTTATACTTCCAAGTGGGGATAGCTATATATTGAGTCAACCCTCCCGGTCTTTTATGTTCGGCCTTGACTTGTTGACAATTAGGACATTTGGCCACAAATTCTGCTATATCTCTTTCCGAACCATTACATTAATAGATCTCTTGTAAATCATGATACCTGTTGGTGGCACATGGATGAAAGGAATATTATAAACAAGAGCCTCTTCTAAAAATTTTCCTCTTAAGTCATCTGCATTCGGCATGCACAATCTACCTTGGAACTCCATCCCCATTTGGGAGAAGGGCTCATTGGCCTTACTAAGAACTGACTCCATCAACTCCATTAATAGAGGATCAAGATGTTTCAACCACTAAAGATGATTAGGAGTTATGATACCATGAAACCTCTTTTTGGAAAATCTTCAAGTCGAACACCCAATCGGGCAAATATATGCACATCTTTCACTAACTCTTTCTTACCATCAGCAACATGGGCTACACTACCAATAGACATCCGATTCAAAGCATCAGCAACCAAATTAGCTTTCCCGGGGTGTTAAAGGAAACTCTCAAAGATTTAATTTTTTTAAGTAAACCCATATTGGAGACTCTTATGATCGGTGAACACATCTACATGCACTCCATATAGATAATGTCTCCATATTTTTGAAGTAAACACTATGACCACTAGTTCAATATCATGAGTTGGGTAATTCTTCTTATGTAACTTGAGTTATCTAGAGGCATAGGCTATCACCTTACCATCTTTCTTGAGCAAATAACCCTAACCTACCCGATAAGCATCACAATACACAACAAACCCTTAGGTACCCTCTGGTAAAGTCAACACCGGAGCAAAGGTAAGTTTATCTTTCAACTTTTGGAAGCCTTTCTCACAAGCTTCCATTCATTCAAACTTAACTTTATTTTTGTTTAGGGTAGTCAATGGATAAGAGGTAGATGTGAATCCATCAAGAAATCTCTGATAATACCTGGATATACCCAAGAAACTTCAAATATTTGTGGTAGTTAAAGGTCTAGGACAATTCTTAACCGCCTCCGTCTTCTTTGGATCAGCCTCAATACCCGCACTAAATACAATGTGACCAACAAAAGACACCGACCTTAGCTAAAATTTGCACTTACTATATTTAGCAAAGAATTTGTGCTCCTTGATGACTTGCAATACTATTCTCAAATGATCCATGTGATTGACCTCACTTTTGGAATATACCAAGATATCATCAATAAAGACAATTACAAATAAATCAAGATAATTTTGGAACACCGAATTCATAAGGTCCATAAGATTTTTCGGGGCATTAGTTAGACCAAAAGACATGACTATAAACTTATAATGACCATATCTTGTCCGGAAAGCTATTTTAAGAATATCAACTCCTCTAACTCTAAGTTGATGATAAACCGACCTCAAGTCAATTTTCGAAAAGTAACTTTCACCTTGGAGTTGGTCAAACAAATCATCAATTCTAGGGAGAGGATACTTATTGATAAGATCGAAGTATCATCCAGGATGGTCAGTTGATACATATATCCTGATCATGGGTAAGCTCGATGAGCTATCTCAGGCGGTCCATGGATACATTTATCAATATTATTGACTTTCGATTAAGCTTGAGGTATCATGCTTGGAGACTCAATATTTTTCCGGGCTTATGGCTCTCTTACTTAAATTTTTACATTGTATCATAATGAGTTGGCATTTAGATATGTTGGTTGTCTTGTGGTTTATGTGTAACTTGTGACTAAAACTTGATATTTTCTACTTATTTACTTGAAAACATTAGTGTGTATAAGTTCCCTTAACTTGGTAGTATCATCATGTAAACTGAGTATCCCATGTTTTGGTACTAGTACTGCATTTTTGTATCTTTTTCTGATGCATCTCTCACTTCAAGCCACCCTCGGTGAGCGTTTAATCTCCCTTTAAATTCATACACTCAAATTCAGTAATTGGAATCAGTAAGGTCTAGAGAGATTTGATAACGAATAAGAGATCTAATTATGAATATGACCACATGAGTAGGTATTTAAGACATTAAAAAATCCATATGACTTTACATAATCAAATTCAGGCAAGTAGAATTCCCTAAATTGATCTTAGTGTGAACAGATAGTTTCTTGGTGTCATGGATTGAAGGTGTGTTTGTGAAATGAGGTCTTGAACACGAAATTGGACTCTTTATTTCTGTTCAAGACTCCAGGGTGGGGCTGCTGTGGCGGGATGAGGACCGTTATAGTGGTCAGTCGCGACTCAAGTTGAAAATGTACTCCAAAAACGTTACATTCTGCAAGTTCCATTCTTGAGATCAAGGAGATGGCCACAGGTGATTTCTTGACATTTTTCCAGGAATTTTAGTGCTAAGGTTAAGAATTTTACTCCCCTAATCCAATTTTTGATCAGTAGAACTTAGTTTTTGACTACATATTGTTATGGGAGGGGTTTTGAACTGAATTGGATGGTGGGGGAAATCCTTAGTTGCACCTTAGGATCATGAGTTGGGTCTTGGGTTTTGGGTTTGTCATAATCCGAGTAAAGTAGACCATAATTAGTGATCCTCATATTGAATTTATTATTTTTAGACCTAAAACAAACGAAAAGAATACGGAAAGGGAAGGATCAAGTTTCTTAGGAGGATTGAAGCTTGATTTTGAGGTAGGTGATGATTTGATTTCTTGTTTATGTGGTGTATGTTAGCAATTTCTTAATTGTAATGCAAGTATATGGATGTTGCACTATGGATCACACCTTATGCAAATGATGAATGTTTTGATTGTATACCACGACTCAACACTTGATTGTATGATTTTGAGAATGTACATTATGATTGTGATTGTGACTTGTTGAATGGATTGGGTGTTTCGTTCCAACACACTAACTAGGATCAGATGTCATGTACCGATATACATATTGGAACAGATGCCACATTTTGACACACTAATTGGGATTGGGTACCACGTTCCAGTGCACTAAGAGTTTGGGTATGTGTTCCATGAGAGGACCATTGAATTTACATAATTATTTGTTAAAGAGTATGGAATTGTAAGTTGCTCATGATTGATAATTGATATATGTGTTATGTTATGTACATGTAATGGCTACTATGTTGTAGATGCTTATCTAAGTTCGCTTACTAGAATAGACATATGATCCTACCAATACATTGTGGTTATGTACTGATACTGCACTTGCTATTTCTTTGTTGAGTAGAAGGCATCTTTAGGTGGCTACTAACAGACCTCATTTAGGAGATCGCTGATCAAGATCGAATTCAAGGGTAAGCCAACTCTTCCAATCAACCATGAGTTCTCCTTTTGTTCAATCCCTCTTACTCAGACCTAGATTAATACTTTAGATGTTCTGTTGTTTAGCTTTCGAGATTGTACCCCTTTTTCTTTAGACTTATGGTTTGTTAGAGTCTTAGTACACTGACTTTTAGTTTTTAGGGAATATTTCCGCAATGTTTTGATAGTCATTCTTAGATTTTTGGAGTTTATAGGAACTTTACTTTATTTCTACATTTAAACCTTCTTATGTATCTTTAGATCTGTAGTTCTTGAGTTAGCTAATTAGTATTGATGGTTCTCCTACCAGAAGTTTAGTATGGGTGTGAATCACGATGGTATGGATCGTGACATAGGTTTATGGTGAGCTCCTGACATTCAGAGACTTGTTGTTGTCCTTTTGTAATGACTTTCTTTTTGTATTTTGCATTAGTCGGTTTTCTATTTATAGATATCCATTAATGTAGCTCCTGTATAAGTGACACCAGATGTGGGGGATCGGTATATTGTATTAGTTTGTTATTTGGTCACGTTTGGGCCTATTTTCTACATTTGGTACTACAAATATACATGATTTATCCCTTTTTTTTTATATTATTCTAGTCTTCCACTTATATTTATTGTTTTTGTATAAACTGTCTATCATATCCTGTTATTTGAGTTTAGGCTTGTCAACTTAGGTTGGTTGTAGTGAACGCCATCGTTGCCCGATTTTGGGTCATGACAGGAATATATATCTTACCACATAAAACATGACGTCAGACAGGCTAGTTATCCACATGTGTTGGTACAACGACATCATGACTATCAATGAAGTAAACAATAGTTGTCACTTTTTCAAATCATGCAGAAATAATATTCATTCATAAAATCAACTAAAACTATGTGTGGTTGAGATCAATGACTCAACATATTTTGCAATTATGTGGCATTTTTGTGTAAACAAAGATTCAATAATATTATATAAAATTAATGATTCTTGCATATCTCAATTGAAGGAAGGATATAGACCAGGCAAAACATATATCACCTAAGCTCTTTTTCACGTACAATCTTCAACAAAATAGAGAGACAAATGTTCAACATATTCGTTTAAGTGATACTATTTATGTTTTGTTCACTAAGACATTATCCATGTCAACATTTGAGTAGCTACGATATAAGACTGGAATTATCGTCTTAAAGATATCAAATATATTTTTCATCAAGAGGAGTAAAACACACAAATTACTCTTTTTAATGAGGCAAGATATGTGTAATTTTTTTCTTCACTGGGCTTTTCCCTGGTAAGATTTAACGAGGCACATTATTTATAAACATCCAAGGAAAAGTGTTATGAATTCGTTCAACTGTGGGTATTTCATTTAATTAACTCTCCGACGTACACATATCTATTTACTATATATCTTAAATATAGTACTAACACATTTTTATAGGTTGTAAGCGAATGAATTGTTCATCCTATAAAAGTGTATTCTTCACTCTCGTGAAAGATACATCTAAACAGAACTGAAATTATACTCTTTGCATTCGATTTCCATATCATTTGTCTTCCTTTCATGTTAAGTATTCTTATATTTTTCTCTCATTATACAACAAAATAATAATTTTATTAAGTAGTAAAAATTTTGAATAATAAATAAGTTAATTAAAATTAAATAAGAAATGAAAGGTTTAGAGTTTGACCCTCTTTTTACCCTATTTCAGCCCGCTTGGAAGCTCTTATAAGCATCACATATAAAAATTTGTGCATTAACTAATTTTCAGCATATTGAAATTGCCTTAGAGAAGCCAACAGATAGCTTATGCCCTTGCTCCGGCAAGAAGGTGCTTTATCTTTAGTGATCTTAATATGTATCTAGATAGTAATGTTTTGTCCTGATTTCTTATTATATTAGCATTATCACGATTGATTTTACTTTTCACTGAAATGAAAATATAGAAGGAGAAATTTGAAACTCCAAAAAAATAGAATACCACTCCTCATACCAAAAGAACATAATAAAATTTCGATTTCTGAATTTAATCATTTAAGAGTTTTGTTTAAGAGAGTTTTTCTCTCAAAACAATTTCAATATTTTCTTTATGTTGCTTATTTTACTATAGGTCAATTTACTAAATTATATAAAAATATTATATATTTTTTTCATTTGATTTATCCCGACATTATTTGAAATTGTAAGCTTATGACGCCCTAATTCTTTCTAACCCTAAGAGTAATCTCTTTCATCTAGTTTAGAAGTAGATACAAATGACCGTTTCTTAAGAGTTTGGGCATTTTCTTTCACCTCATAGTAAATGAGGAGGTAATGAACATTGTTCCCTCCATATTGTACAACTCTTTTGATATATAGATATGGCTTCAGACATAAGCCGGACTAAATTAAAAGAAGAGTACAAAGTGTAGATGAGTCAATAATGCATACTAGAAGTAAGCTTCCATAATTCATGAGTCAACTCTAAAAGATGTGAAGTATAAGAAATTGAGCAAAGCACCGATAGACTAGCAATGAGATTGTGCAAGCACATGTAAGCCTCCTGAGATTAGACTACCACCAAGGTGGATAAGAGTCTCCAAAATCTCCTAGTCTTTGAACTATGTTGTCAGCATAAGTATTAGCCAGTGGATTCCACCTAAGAGTGCTAGGTAGTATTTGGTTTCACTTTGGCCGGTGAACCACCTCTTTTCAGTGTAGGGAAGACACTAAATTTCATGTTTAGCTCACATGATCTATGTTATTTAAATGTTCCAGATTCAATTTCACTTTAGCCAGTGAACCACCTCTTTTCAGTGTGGGGAAGACACTGGATTTCATGTTAACTCACATGATCTAGGTTCACTTTAGTTGGTGAACCACCTCTTTTCAATGTGAGGAAGACTCTGGATTTCATGTTAACTCACATGATCTAAGTCAGTTAAATGCTAAAGATTTCTTAATAAAGTAAGAAAGAAATAAAGAAAATTATGTTCAAAGTGAACATGAGATCAAAGAAGAAGAAAAGTAAGTTCAAAGTGAACTAAGTAAGCAATATGATTAAATAATGGGCACATCCAATAAAGATTGGCTTATAAGAGCAAAAACTTAAGAACTCATCAATTGGAGTATGAGTATATGCCTCAGCATCTTTATATAATGCAAATGATCAAATAATGGGCATTGCTAATAAAGATTGGCTCATAAAGACTTCATGCCCAATTTTACAAGAATGGAAAGAATAACTTGTGGTAAGGGTAGTCAAATCATTTCCTTAGTCTTTTGTACTACTTACTTGATTCATTGTAGGTATGGGACTACAATGAATCATTGAACTTGTAAGTAAAATATTGGATCAAAAGAGATTATTGAACTACACAACAAAAAGAAGAAAAGACTGAAAAATAAACTAAGACTGGAAAGGTGTGCTTCGGCCTAAGTGAGCAAAATTATTAAGTTTTGTTTGAATTGTTCTAAAATTATATTTATGATTCCAAGTTCCTATGTTCATATAGAAAATCATTTGTGTTCTTTAAATGCATGAAAACATGTCATATTCATAGCATGAATCACAAATCACGAATTAGGAAAGTATAGTGACTTCACTTTTCAGAAATGGCATGTTGTTATAGGAAAAGTTTTCGTTGATCATGCATAGTCCTTATGTGTTTATATGCATACACCCATACTTAGTACAAGTGTGTACTAACCCATATACTATTACTATTTTTATAGGCACAGTTCCGAGAGAAGATTGAAGATTTGTTGAAGCAGATTGGATTAGCGATCTCCAGACATTGGTAGGTCCTCTTGAGTTCGAGAATGCCTACATTTATATTCTAGCTTTAGTACATTAGACATAGCTTGTGGATGTTGTCCCTAGCGTTTTATTTCAAACATTTGTTCAAAGCGTTTATATTAAGGCCGGTTTGACAAACTTTTATGAATATTATGATTCCTTATTACAATTGTTCAATCTATTGATAGATGGTTGTTTAGTTTGAGCTTATTAGTATATCACTCTTATGCATTAATTATATGAAGTCTAAGTACACTTCAATAAGTAATAAAAAGTTTTAGATTTTCTGCAAATTTAACTGTATGATTGTGATGAAAGCTAAGAAGAGGCTTGTCTGCGATCTATGAGAAGTTAACGACGCCGATCTCATCTCGGGTCTAGATTCCGAGTGTGAAAAACTTGGTATCATAGCATGAGCTTAAATTACCTAGGAACTAAGGCTCAAAATAACCACGTTGAGTAGTTTCTAGCTTATGGTTGTGAAGTGCACCACAATATGACTTAGAGACTTAGTGATGTTACGAATTTTCCCTTCTTCTACTCTTTATCGTGTCGTATAGAGCTTTGACATTTTGTGTCTTTCTAGCATCTAATTTCCTTCTTGTGTATACATGCATAAAAATGAACATAAGAAGAAACGCAAGCAGGAGATTTAGAGAAGCAGCTATTGGGGGAAACCAAGCTCCTCTTAAAGCCCTAGCTGCTAGGGTGCAAGTGCCTATCAACACAGTTGCATTGACGGATGGAGAAGTGAGAGAAGCACTGGTTCAACTGACCCAAGCCATCATTGCTCAGGCATAGGCTATCACAGCCCAGGCCACTAGAGAGGGTGCTCCCAGGGAAAACCCACATGCTATCACTATGGCTAGTAAACTGAGAGATATCACCAGGATTAATCCTCCAGCCTACTTCGGGTCCAGAACCAATTAGGATGCCCAGGAGTTTGTGGACGACGTCCACAAAACTCTCCGTGCTATGGGTGTTAATGAAGAGGAGAAGGCTGAGTTGGCTACATACCACCTCAAGGATGTGGCTCGGTTATGGTACAAGATGTGGGTAGATGGTCGAGCACAAGGACTGCATTCTTGTAGAGGTTCTTTCCTAGAGAGCAGATAGAGGCTAAGGTTAAGGAGTTCATCAACCTATGTTAGGGAGGTATGTCAGTCAAGGAATACTCCTTGAAGTTTGTTAAACTTTCCAAATATGCTCCTTCCCTGGTGTCTAGTAGTTGGGATGAGATGAGCAGGTTTGTGACTACAGTATCGGAGGATATGGAGGAGGAATGTTGGGTAGCCATGTTGCATGATAACATGGACCTTGCTAGGTTGATGGTACATGCACATCAGGTGGAGGAAAGTCGTCAGAGGAAGAGAGGCAGAGAAGAAAAGAAGCCTAGGTCCTCGGATCAGGCTGGTTCTAGCACTAGTAGAAGTTCGTTTGGATTTCAGGACAGACCCAAGTTCAAGAATGGCAATGATAGAAATTCCCATCGTGACAGAACGTCGTGTGGTAAGTGTGGTCGTTTGCATGGAGGTGAGTGCATGGTAGGTTCTAATGCCTGCTATGGGTGTGACACGAGTGTGAATATGATCAGGGATGGCCCACATGTGAAGAATCAGTCTATGGCAGATACTCAGCCTCAACCTAATCCTACTGCTGCAGTCGAGCCTCCAAAGAGGAACAGTTTCTATGCTTTGAAAGGTAGAGAGGAGCAGGAGAAGTCAGCTGATGTGGTCACTAGTAACTTGTATGTCTTTTCCTTTCCTGTGTATGCATCGATAGATCCAGGATCCACCTTGTCTTTTGTTACTCCTTTAGTAGCTAGTAATTTGACTTGCTTCCTGAGATCTTGCATGAACTTTTCCTTGTTAGTACTCCAATAAGAGACATCATTAGAGCTGCAAGAGTAGATAGAGATTACCCAATAACAGTTCTTGATAGATTCACCTATGAGGACTTGATATAATTAACCATGCTTGACTTTGATATAATTTTGTGTATGGATTGTCTCCATAAATGCTAAGCTACCATAGACTGTTAAAACAGGGTAGTAAGGTTTCAGTTTCCTAATGAGTTAGAGCTGGAATGGGAAGGGCGTAATTCAAATCCAACAGGCCAAATAGTTTCTCATATTAAAGCAAATAATATGTTATCGAAGGGGTATTTATACCACTTAGTCAAAGTCAATGACTTAGAACATGAAGATCCTTCCATAGACTCTGTGTCCATAACTGTGTGTTTTATACTTGCACGATATGAGTTAATATGAGTTCATGCTTGCATTCATGTTGCATTTTTTGTATAGCGTTGACATGAATTTTATGTGACATGAATTTTATGTTGCATGAGTTGTGATGTGCATTGAGTTTAAGTAAGATTGGTAAGGAAGTTCCTCATCCAGAGTAAGTTGTGAATCGGATATTCACAAAGAGTGAAGTTTCAAGTATGTGATGTGTTTTTTGAAAAAACCCTCTTCGTTTCAAAATGATGTGTAGTGTCATTCGGGGACGAATGTTCCTAAGGGGGAGATATTATGTAACATTCCATAAAATGTACTTGTGTAGTGAAGAGACTATTAGGTTTTAAGAATATGTATAGGGGTACATAGGCATCCCAATGCTCAATGTTGAGTAATATTGGGCATGTTGGAGAATATTGGCTTAAGGGTGTTAGCCAATTTCTATGTATTAACAAGTAACTTAAAATACAATTTGGTTCAAATTCCCCAATCCAAGCTTGTTAGAATTGTACCTGCAATGAAGACCCTAAGCTAATAGCATTGTGATACGCTCAAATTTACTTCTCAAAAATAAGTAAAAGCGGTCGCATCAAGTAAAGAACCCAACTAGTGAGGTTGGGATCGTTCCCATGAGGAAAATGGTTCAGACTTAACTTTATTCTATTATTACTTCTATTTAGTCAATTATTTCCCGAAAACAAATAACTAAAGGAGTTTTTGATTAATAATAGCAATTTTCTAAATTAAAGTAAACAAGTCAAAGGTTCAAATATTGGAGTTTAATCAAGTAATGAGAGTAACTAGGGCGTAAGTGTTCCCCACAAGCTCCTAACTCAGTAATTCTACCTATAACAATCTTTTCCTACTTATCTTGCATGAAAAGTGATAAGTTAAGTATCTCTAAATCCTTGGTAAGACATCTAGAGAATTTCAATCTGCACCTTGGTCCTGCTATGTGTGGTACTTTACTAAACCTTATCTTTACCTCATATTAAGCATCATATTTGGTATTTTACTAATTTGTTACTTTGTACCAACCGACACAGGCCTATTAGATAGTATACACTAAATCTATGTTGATAATTCTTTTCCTATTATCTACTGCCTTGGTTCGGTAAGTAGCAACAAGGCAAGTTCTAACGTTGGCCATTCGTTAAAAAGAATTCTAAGTGAAAGAATTAGCAAAACATGCAAGACACTATTCTAGAATTGTTATTTTAGTTAGATTTTACCTTGTAATTTACCCATGGTTCCCACAACCCTTGTTATGGAGTTTAGTTACCCATGCTAATAATCATACAATTCATATTGATAATATAAGAAAATATGCACTTACTTTTATGAGAATGAAGAAAATCCAGAAATTCACTTGAATAATTCATAAAAACACCAACAATTAAGGTTAAATCTTGTTGTTTAGGCATCCCTTCATGGTCTATTGCTTGGGGTTCATCATTTCGTTGTTTTGTTGTCGAACATGCCCTGCTTTGATCAACTCCATGTCTCTTTTTTCTATCTTCTGGTTCAAAATTATTTATTACTTGTACTTGAGTTAACTCCAAAGAAGACAGGAGTCTCCGTTTCCTCTTATCTGTTAATTACAAGATTGTTATTATCATAAATAAATTTGATATGCCTATTGAATGTCTATTCAAGTTTGTTGAATTTGTGACAAACATTTAGAAATTGTGATTCGTTTGTTCTAGTAGTTATGAGCTTAAAATTTGGCTTAGATTTTATGTAGGTTTTATTGACTATTTATGTCACGACCGGAGAGCACCCCCTAGTCGTAACCAGCATGTTCGTCCTTGAAGGGAGTTTTATCAAAGCGCTAAGAATGCATCATTGCATCATAGATAGAATAAAAAGAGAAGAAATCAAAAAATTTCACTTGAAGGTCAACTTCACTTCACATATATTGAAAATAAAATCTATAATTGTAAGAATTGGGACTTAGCCCTTACATCATTACAAGTCTTATAAAAGTTAATACAACAAAGTCACTGAAATAGGAGAAATAGAACAATGTCTTTCATTATAAGCAAAACATCAAAAGCTAGATTCATAGGCTTTTGTCCTCGGACTTGAGGACTCACTAACTTGGGAACAATCCAAGCTTCTTTGAGAAATGGCCTTGAAACACCTTAATGTCCCGAACCTATACTTATGTAGAAATAGAAGAGATAGGTTAGTAAAAACCACATGTACTAGGTATGGATACATATTAACGTAAAAGATTTTAAGACATGCACAAAGGGACATTTTGTTATAAACATGCTAAGTTCACTTTAAAAGCCTTTATGCACAACCCAAGAACATATACAAGTCCATATCACAACAACCACAACAACACATTCATATTCATATTCATATTCATGTCCAAGAGTAAGATCATGACAAAGCCATAATCAAAATTTCATGTTTAAAGTCCATTTCATCAATACATCACAAGACCTTACTCAGAACCCTGATCCAAGTCTACTAGTGCAATTTGTATGTGAAGCCCTATAACCCCACATAAAACAAGTAAACTATCAAATAGACCTTAAGAATTGTCTTTTACCTCATACATCATCATAACAAGTGTAGACAACATCATATATAACAATTTAGACCAACATCATGTATATCAAAGGAAACTAACGTCATATGAAACCAACATCATGCATTTCATTCATAACATATGTACATGAAGAACCCACCCTAGAATTCCCCTCAAGGTCCACTTGTGCAATGTATACGTAAAGTCTCATACCCTTACCTACACTAAATAACACCTCTTAAGAAATCCTAGTTAGTGTTCATATTGTTACTTTCATTCATTTTTATCTTTCGGGAAACTTTGCCATAACTGACATAGACCATGCGAGCTAACATGGAATTCGGTGTCAACCGCTCACACCAAAAAGAGGGCATCCTACTTGCCAAGGTAAGACATCAACATCATAATAGAATATAGGTGGAACCACTAGCTAAGGTTCCTGTGGGGGCACATAGTTAAGGAACTAGGAGGTTGTTACTAGAAACCATTTTTATGCTTATTCGCATTGTAGTTTTCACCTCATGAGAACATTGGGGGAATCTTCCCCATGAAGAGACCCCTCTCATTGTCAATTTCACCCTGTGCTAAGCTAAATTCCCTTTTTAAAGTATCTTTAAGTGTTTCTTAGCATTAATTCATAACATAGGTCTTAGGAGTTTAACCCCTAATATAACATGTTCATACCTCATAGGTTCTAGGATGAAAAATTCCTTTCATCACAAATCCAACATCGTGTGAGAACATTACATCATATCATAACCATTAGATGCACATAATAATTTCCTTCAACCCCTCACCTATCATCATCTCACAACCATCATATTAATTACATGATCATACTTTCATAACTTCATTATTCATACTTCAATCAACCAACATTACCAAAGATAAGCCAACAATACTACAACAGCATATTCAAGAGCTTGAAGGTCTTACTAATGTCCTCCAAGAAGCCCATTTCAAGACTTCATCCATAATCAATGATATTTACTCATCAAACTGATTATCATCATCATACAATAGCCAATTATACAAGATCATGCTCAATTACATCACCTCTAGTCATTAATGACCATACTTCAAGAGTTAGGGTAAATGGAAAAGGGACATTCATGGGTTCTTAAGGAATTAGATCAAAACCCAGACATTAAATCATATAAGGCAGTCCATGAAGTAATAATACAATTAACACCAATATAAAAACTGATATATTCATCATCATGAACCAATTCACCAAACAAGATCCAAGATTTATGAAATTGGGGGAAAATATGGGTCCAAGGTAATTTCAAGTGAAAAACAACTTAACCATCATTATAAACCTAAAAACCCACAAGTAATCATAATTCATCATAATTGATCCACAATTTCAGTTTTAAAAAAAACCATGTGTAGAGAAAAACTCTTGATATTTTTAGGGGATTTTGAAAACATCTTTGAAGAAGCCTCTTGGGGAAACGAATCCCAAGAGTAAAAGAATATATACCTTAATGAAGACTTTAGCCACAAATTTGGCTATAAAACTTGAAGAAATTATCTTCTTCTTGAATCTTCAATGTCCTTCAAGTTTTGGGTAGAGAGAGAATTTAGAGAGAAGTGAGAGTATTTGGGTTTGGAGTTGAGGATTTATTTTGCATAGGTAATAGTGGGGTAAAAATTACTTAAAATCAACGTATACCCATCCTCTAAAATATCCAAAACACCCCTCACTTATTTGGACCTTTGCGTGAAGTCAAACTTGACTTTAATTTGTGGAATTTCCGTCGCTGAACAAGTCCGCGTCAGGGAGTTGTTCCCTCAACTTATTGGAAATAAATTTTGGGACGGAATAGTCTTCGACGCGTACCAAAACTTTGGCCCCTGGTGGATCTAGTCCAAGACGTAGACATGCTCCCTCCAAGAACAATTTGCGGCCTTGGGTCGCTTGCTGGCCAAGTGTTTCTGTCCTCCTCAAGGACCCCTATGGTGGTCCCTGTGGGGGTCACAACTGGACGTTTTGATCCTAATAAATATTATTTTACCTACTTAATGTATTTTACAAGCTTTAACCTTCATACGACACTCCCAAACCTTCACAAGACCTAAGGACATCTACTAGTTCAATTTCACTAGTTTTCGGACGTCATGGTCATCCCTTGATGCTTAGGCTTTAATACTTCTAAATAAATTTGATTACATTATTTTAGGTCTAGAATCACCATTTTAATAATTATTCATAAAGTAAGACTCTAGCTAGGTCGTTGGATTTTCGAGGTCCCAACCAACACTGAGTATAATAATAATTCACTAACAAAGGAGAAAACATTAACTCCATTATCAAACACAACAATGCATCTTTAAGAAGTAGAAACTATATCAATTACCAGTTATGCACGCATTTCATCATTTCACATTATGCAAGGAGGAATGCCCTTCTCCTTGTCATATAGCTCAACATATTCAACAAGGAGACAAACATCACTTCATCACTTCACACTTGAGTAATATCACAATAATAAATATCACATAACTCAACTATACAAACCATATAATCAAGTATCATCAAGTATGAAGAACATATAATTCAAGTCACATATGAAACATGAATTTTTAACAAGAACATGTATAATTAAGGGAAATCATGGAAGTTCAAATACACTTATGACCATTCATAAACAAAAAATAGGAGGGATTACTAACCTCAACCTTCACTAAAAGAGGAAGGAAAAAGATGAGGATATCGGAACATCATATCGGCCTAGGCCTCCCAAGTAGCATTTTACACAAGGTGATTCTCCCAAACAACCTTTATGGAAGTTACTTTTTTATTTCTCAACTTCTTCACTTGCCGGTCTAAAATCTCAATGTGACCTCGTCATAGGAAAGGTTAGCATCAAATTCAAAACCTTCTAAAAGAATGATAGACATTGGATCGTCTATGCACATTTTGAGCATTGATACATGGAACACCAGATGCACCAGAGCCAACTTAATAGGTAATTTCAACTCATAGGCAACACTTCCTATGCGTTTTATAACCTCATATGGCCCCATATACTAGGGATAAGTTTCTCTTTTTTTCCAAACCTCATCACCCCTTTCATGGGTGATATCTTCAAATAGAACACTTCACCTACCACAAGCTCAAGGCCCCTGTTTCTATTGTTGACATAAGATTTTCGCAAACTTTGGGCCGCCTTCAATATATCACTTATGATCCGTACCTTCTCCACAGCCTCATAAAGTGTTTCGGGATCTATTAGAGAAAACTCACCTACCTGAAACAACCCAATTGGAGATCTACATCTCCTCCTGTAAAGGGTTTCAAAGGGTGCCATCGCGATATTTGAATTATAGCTATTATTGTAGGCAAATTCAATCAATGGTAGATGGTCATACCAATTACCCTTGAAGTCAATGACACATGCCCTCAACCTATCTTCTAAGGTTTTAATGGTTAGTTTTGGCAAACCACCCATTTATGGACGAAATACTCTACTAAGTTTCACCTTGGTACCAAGTCCTCTTTCGAATGCTTTCCAAAAATGAGAAGTAAATTGAGTACCCATATCCGAAATGATAGACAAAGGAACTCCATGCATTCTCATAATCTCCTTAAGATATAACTGAACATATTTTTCCTCCAAATAAGTAGCTTTGACGGGAATGAAATGGGCTGATTTGGTCAACCTATCAACATAACCCAAATCGAATCATATTGCCTTCTACAAGGCAAACCCACAGTGAAATCCATATTGACATCTTTATACTTCCAAGTGGGGATAGCTATATCTTGAGTAAACCCTCCCGGTCTTTGATGTTCGGCCTTGACTTGTTGACAATTAGGACATTTGGCCACAAATTCTGCTATATCTCTTTCCAAACCATTCCATTAATAAATCTCTTGTAAATCACGATACCTCTTGGTGGCACATGGATGAAAGGAATATTATAAACAAGAGCCTCTTCTAAAAAATTTCCTCTTAAGTCATCTACATTCGGCATGCACAATCTACCTTGGAACTCCATCCCCCCTTGGGAACAGGACTCATTGGACGTACTAAGAACTGATTCCGTCAACTCCATTAATAGAGGATCAAGATGTTTCAAGAACTAAAGATGATCAGGAGTTACGATGAACCATGAAACCCCCTTTTGGAAAATCTTCATGTCGAACACCCAATCGGGCAAATATATGCACATCTTTCACTAACTCTTTCTTACCATCAGCAACATGGGCTACACTACCAATAGACATCCGGCTCAAAGCATCCACAACCAAATTAGCTTTCCGGGGGTGGTAGAGGAAACTCTCAGAGATTTAAATTTTTTAGGTGAACCCATATTGGAAACTCTTATGATCGGTGAACACATCTACATGCACTCCATATAGATAATGTCTCCATATTTTTGAAGTAAACACTATGACCGCTAGTTCAATATCATGAGTTGGGTAGTTCTTCTTATGTAACTTGAGTTATCTAGAGGCATAGGCTATCACCTTACCATCTTTCTTGAGCAAGCAACCCAAACCTACCCGACAAGCGTCACAATACACAACAAAATCTTCGGTACCCTCTGGTAAAGTCAACACCGGAGCAAAGGTAAGCTTATCTTTCAACTTTTGGAAGCCTTTCTCACAAGCTTCCGTTCATTCAAATTTAACTTTGTTTTTGTTTAGGGTAGTTAATGGATAAGAGATAGATGTGAATCCATCAAGAAATCTCTGATAATACCCGGCTAAACCCAAGAAACTTCAAATATTGGTGGGAGTTAAAGGTCTAGGCCAATTCTTAACCGCCTCCGTCTTCTTTGGATCAGCCTCAATACCCGCACTAAATACAATGTGACCAACAAAAGACACCGACCTTAGCCAAAATTTGCACTTACTATATTTAGCAAAGAATTTGTGCTCCTTGACGACTTGCAATACTATTCTCAAATGATCCATGTGATTGATCTCACTTTTGGAATATACCAAGATATCATCAATAAAGACAATTACAAATAAATCAAGATAATTTTGGAACACCAAATTCATAAGGTCCATAAAAGTTGTCGGGGCATTAGTTAGACCAAAAGACATGACTAGGAACTTATAATGACCATATCCTGTCCGGAAAGCTATTTTAAGATTATCAACTCCTCTAACTCTAAGTTGATGATAAATCGACCTCAAGTCAATTTTTGAAAAGTAACTTTCACCTTGTAGTTGGTCAAACAAATCATCAACTCTAGGGAGAGGATACTTATTGATAAGCTCGAAGTATCATCCAGGATGGTTAGTTGATACATATATCCTAATAATGGGTAAGCTCGACGAGCTATCTCAGGCGGTCCATGGATACATTTATCAAGATTATTGACTTTCGATTAAGCTTGAGGGTATCATGCTTGGCAACTCAATCTTTTTTCTGGGCTTATGGCTCTCTTACTTAAATTTTTACATTGTATCATCATGTGAGTTGGCATTTGGATATGTTGGTTGTCTTGTGGTTTATGTGTAACTTGTGACTGAAACTTGATGTTTTCTGCTTATTTACTTTCAAAACATTAGTGTGTATAACTTCCCTTAACTTGCTAGTATCATCATGAACACTGAGTATCCCATGTTTTGGTACTCGTACAGCATTCTTTTTCTAATGCATCTCTCAGTTCGAGCCACCCTCGGTGAGAGTTTAATCTCCCTTTAAAGTCATACACTCAAATTGTAACAACATGTTCCCGTCATTATAGAAAAGTCATCGGAAAAAGAAATTGAATCAGAAAACTTTTCTTATTAACTTGAGAATTCCTAGCCTAGTCTAGATTTGGATGAAATTGGAGATAGTAAGGTCCAGAGAGATCTGATAACGAATAAGAGATCTAATTATGAATATGACCACATGAGTAGGTATCTAAGACATTAAGAAATCCATATGACTTTACATAATCAAATTCAGGCAAGTAGAATTCCTGAAACTGATCTTAGCGTGAACAGAATTTCTAAATTATTATTTTAGTTACATTTTACCTTGTTATTTACTCATGGTTCCCACAACCCTAGTTATGGAGTTTAGTTTCCCATGCTAATAATCACACAATTTATATAGATAATATAAGAAAATATGCACTTACTTTTATGAGAATGAAGAAAATCCAGAAATTCACTTGAATAATTCTCAAAAACATCAACGATTTATTCCGGAAAAGTATGATCAAATACCAAAATCAAGAGTTCAATACCTAAACAAGAGAACTAAAAAATATCCAAAAGTCTAACCCCAAAAATGAGGTTTTATAACTATTTATAATAAAATAAAACCTAATAAACAAAGGACTCTATTTAAGGAAAATCTATCCAAAATGCGTCTGAATCGATGATCCCTGCGATTGACCGTCATGGACACGACGGACCGTCGTGGGCTCTGTCATTCCATACTTGGCATAATTTTCTGTTGCTTTTTTATCAACTTTTTGTTACTCGACGGACAGATTTGACGGACCGTTGCAAGCACGACGGTCCGTCAAGGGGTTCCGTTCCACAACACTTAGAAACTTCTCGAAATTGGGTACTGGAACTGCTCTCTGACAAAAACGATGAATATGCAGGATGGATCGCCATGGCTATGACGGTCCATCAGGACCTTCCGTAGTCCCACACTTGGTCACACTTCCCCAACTTCCTTCAGCCGCCATTTCTTCTCACTATGGTGCTACGTACAGATCGTAATAGTCACGACGGACCATCGTGGGCTCCGTAGGGGATCACTTCTACAAATCCTCCGCGTTCTCCTTTGGACAGATTTCCTGTAAATAAACAGAAACCTACACACTAAACTTAAGGAAAAGACATTGAAAGTACCGTGAAACCACGGTGCGTCAACACCCTCAACTTAAATTCGTTCTTTGTCCTCAAGCGACGCACTATGACTCACTACAAAATCTTTGTACAAGAGTATCCCTCATTTAACTTTCGCAATCATTTGGCTATCAATCCTGATTATTCTCATTGTGTTCATGAATGCTATCACTATTAGGCTTTAATTATGTGGATCAGACCATGACACAGTCTCACCACAACTTGACACCTATCCTTTTCGATCTCTCACCTAGGTGCAAATTGTTTTGGTATCGCAACTAGTGTCCTCACTTCAAAATAACATCCTCATTTTTCATATAATGATTTCAGTTTGAGTATAAGGATTACTTTTCAACACTCGCTGTCAGAACAACTTCACAACTCATTTATACATATTGCCATAGGCTTTCCCTTATTTTCACTGCTTTAAGTTCGCTATAACAACTCTTAGGATCACGATAGGACTTTCTTAGCTTGTAACATAAGCTCAGGATCAGGTAGGGTATATTTAGGTATATTTTAGTGACTTGTTGCCCTCCTTTTCATATCGGTTAAGCGTCCTACCTTTTCATCATTTTATTCTGCCCTTTTTATTATTTTCTTTCACCTTGCTATTTTCCCTTCTTTCTTCTTTTGTGTAAGTGCCTCTTTTATTTTCTTGGATTTATTTATTAATTTTTTATTTCACTTTTCTTTCAACTGGTTCTTGAGTCACTATTCTTTTGTTCTTTCTTTTTCTTTGTTCTTTCAAACCCACTTTACGAGCATTCCTCATACTAGCCAACCTCAACTCATGGCTTTGTCATGGGTCAAAGTACACAATACCCAAAGTTGGGTTAGGGCCACGACAAGGTTGTTTTCTGCATTAGCCACCCTCAACTTATACTTTTGGCATAAGATGAGGTGCACATGTCCAAGGAGAGACCAGGGCCAACACATTATTCCCAAAAAAGATTAGTTGGGGTGAAAAAGAAAGATCTATTTTAAGCTCAAATCATTTGGATAAAAAAAGGGATTAATTTCATTCGGTTTTCTGTTGTTTATGATAAATATTGGGTATATTTAACAAGGGCCTATGATCCTTTCCTAATTGTCTATTATAGCTTACATTTAGCAGGATTAACCAGGAAAGTTCTAGCTCAGTACAAATAGTGGACTATTCAAATTTTCCTCAGACTCACTTGACATCTCATTACTCTACGAGATTATCAGATACCTAGTTCGAGTCTTAGACTTAGGGTCATGCAGTGGTGTATCTCTATGTCATGCTTAGAGCCATGCATTTATCAATTACTATGCCTAGTCATGCATCATTTTCATTACATCAGGATATCATTTCTGTTTTAGCCATCATCCTCCAGAGTGATACTATGTACACAAGATATAGACATGCCGGTTCAACAATAAAAATAATCAGTCTGTTGGGGAAAAAGAACACAGGCAAGAAAACCCCAAAAGAGGATCGTGAGTTGGGTTACTCTGACTTCACCCTAGCACTCACTCTCCATTTACCCCACCCCCAACAAAAATATATGCAATTGTCCCCAATGCATAAAAGAATACAAAATAATATAGTGGTAGGTGAAGCAAATCTGAGACGCAAAGCGCCGTGGATCAACAAGATGGTGGGTCCGATGTCCTAGAACCCACTCCCTCTGTATTCTAGACACCCTCATTAGTGTCCTCAGCATCAACAGCACCCTTAATAGTACCTATCTCATTAATCACATCACAATCAGTAATGATCTTCTCTGCCTCAACAACTATGGAGCTAGACACCCCAGCATCCAACACAATATCCCAACTAACGGGCCTCCTCATCAGCAATCGAGGCTCTCCTCGCATCCTCCAACTCTCGGCGCTCCTTCTTCTGTGCCCTAGCCTCATCCTCATGTCGACCTCTACGCCTCTTGGAATGCTCTCGTGGTGGAGGTGGTGGCATTGCAGCAGTGGAGAATAAGGCCACCAAAACAGTATCCTCGGCGGTCTTTGTAGAAGAGGACTCAGACTCGGGCACCCTAGCCTCTAGAATCATGTCCAAGTCCGCTCGCAGACTCTCTACAGTATCCTGAAGGGTCAAAACGTCCACCGGAGGGGCTGTCCAGTCTAGCACACACAACTCAAAAGCATCTAGGCGCTGATAAACCTTGATAATCTTCTTCTCCTTGTGTAGGGCCATCTTCCGCTCCATGCGCTCCTCCGCCTCAGCAATAGACCTCTGCATCCAAAGGTGTATGTGATGAAAAAGAATGGCCATTTGGACCTCAAGTTTTTGGACCCGAGCAAGTGGGACCTGAGTGGCGGAGGGAGTCGAACGAGAGGAGCTCGGAGCGGTGCTACCACCCGGAATAGACTTGATCGGGGTTGTGTCAATAGGCTCAGATGTAGCCTGGGTAGCCGCATGGGCTTGCTCTACTGTATCCGCCAGGTTCTCACCAAGTAGAGGTACCTCCAGGCGGGGCCCTCTGCGTGGGGCCAACTCATTGTCCTCAGCCCTGATTAGGCCTATATCAACAGTGCCCAACGGGGTTTTGATCTGATCTATGTGCCAAATTGGCACACATGCGGACCTTCACAACGCAAACACCATGCACGGAAATGGGTAAGTAGTAGTGACCTTGAAAGCCCTCTCGTGCATGACCTCAAGTAGAAGCCAAGCGAAGTCCACCTCGAACCCTGCTATCATCGCCTCCATTAGAACTGCGCGATCCCATGTGACTATATTCTCTGTAGCAATGGGGGAAAGGTAGCGGCGGACTATCAACCATAGGAACTTGGCCGTGAACATCAGGTTAGCCTTCTTGATAGCTCCCTTTGGCTCAAGTACCCAGTCAGCAGCCTCTCCATCAACGGACAAATACTGGGCCAACTACCTCTTGGTAGTCTCTCCAACTCTGTCTAACACAAGAACCATCCATTTTTAACTAGTTTCCACCGGTAGTCAAACTCGACAGTGAGAGGAGTCCTGGTGGAATCAACATCCTCGCCGTATAGATACCGGCGAATGGCTAGCAATGAGATGTCTACCCGCATGCCGCGGACTCGGATGTGATGTAGTGGAGCCTGTTTGGCAAGGGAAGCCCTCCTATCAATCTGGGATCAGAGAGTCGCCACATACGAGGCTAGAACTTTCTGACCAACTCCTCACTGTATCGTCCCAAAGCACGAGCCGTCCAATATATCCGGTTCCTGGTGAAGATTGCATGGATATCCGGTATGGTGGGTAGACTCCTCGTAAGGACCCGCCTCTCCAGGTAAGGATCCGAGTCATGACGCCCTTATCATTCAGCAGCTTGGCGTCACAGTACAACTGAAACTTCCCCTCAACACACAACCGGTTGGCTGGTTGGCAACAGAGGCGGGGACTCCAGTCAATGGTGCTGTCGTGGAATCAGCACTATCGGCCTCATCAGACGAGACGGACTAGGATGCAGTGGTTGGAGCAGAAGCCTCCTCAGACCCGAATACTTCTTCTGAACCCGGTACTTCCTTAGAACCTGATACTTCCTCAGAACTGGAAACATCGCTGGAGTGTGTAGCAGACCCAGAAGGCATGGCGGTCAGTATGCGCTCCTCTTCAGATGGGAGAAAGTGACTACACCAGGCGCCACCTTCGTACGAGTGGCTCTGGTGGTATGTGAAGCCCGTGTAGGAGTGACAGTGCCTAGGGCACGTATTCGGGGTCACACTCATCGTCAGAGACAATGACTAGTCGGGCAGATGGGGCGACGGACTTGGAGCACCCTCGTGCATACACGCGATCTAGCTTTGGTGCCATAAGTGTTAGTACCTGAAAAGAACAACAATTAGTACCAGTCAAAACAAAAAAGACATGCAAAAAAAAGAAAAAAAACGTAAAACCAAAACTATAATAATATTACTATAGTTTCTGTGTTAGACAACGGAACAGTTGAAGGTCCGTCGTGAGCATGACGGACTGTGATGATGGTCCGTCATGAAATACTTGAGAAAATTTATTGGACTCTAAGAAAGAAAGTCTTTGACAATCACGACGGTTGTGCAGGATAGACCGTCGAGAGCACGACGTTCCGTCGTAGAGGTCCGTCGTTGGACACTTAGAAAAGATTTGAGACCCTTAGGAATAGGGTTTCTGACAACCATGACATTTGTGCAGGATGGATCATCAAGGGAATGACAGTCCATCGTAGAGGTCATCGACAAACACTGAGAAAATAAACTGGATTTGGTGAGATGGACCCCATGACGGCCCGTCGAGGGCACGACGGTCCATCAAAGGGTCTCGTTCTGTCCTTTAGTGATAGAACTGGAATGCCTCTCTCGTCCCCTAAAATTCTAATCGAAAGAATACTTATCGACCCATAATTTATAACCCAGTTACCCAACATACTAGCAATCCTAAGGAAATAGTTTCTCGAGTTTTAGCATGCCATTTTAGGGGACTATCAACCTAGGTCAGAAACAATTATCAGAAACTTTACACCCCCATTCTGTTTACTATGTGAAGGGTCTTAAGGCATGTAGGATTAACGGGGTGAGTTTGTAGCATGCGCTAGGGGTCAAATTTCGAAGATCCAACATTCAGAATCAAGCATGGATCATGGGAAAACAAGAAAGAAATGTAGATGATTTAGAGATCAGAACCACATACCCGATATATGGAGAAGATGAAAACAAAGTAAGGCACACAACTCTAGGGATTAGCACAATAACAGTTGACTCCGACCAAAAAATTACTTGAAGAAGCAGGGAGATTGGAAGAGGGAAGATTAGGGGAATCTGGGAAGGGACGCGGAATCTGATGTTTTGAGGAGATAAATTGAGTGTTAGGGAGTTAAAGAGGTAGTAAATGGTGGAAGTGAGGGAAAGAAACGGTTAGAATGATGAGGTGGAAAGTTAAAAGGTTTAAAAACTTTTAATATTCGTTGATCAGGTCGGGTTGGATTTACGGGTATTGATGCGATGAGTCCCCATCGACGGTTCATCACAGGTATGACGGTCCGTCATGGGGTCCGTCATGGGTGCCCTAATTTACAAAATTTGAAAAACTTACTTAGACATGACAAAATCTTGCGACGGTCCGTCGTAGGCGTGACGATTCGATGATGGGTCCGTCAATGAGTTCTGCAGACCAATTTTCTATTGATGTGCGACCTGCAAATTTAACCCCTATGAAGCTATTCTTTTTTTATTTTCTGGACACTTTTTTGACACGGACCCTAAAATACGCTCTAGCCAAGACTTCTAACCAAAAAAAGAAAAGCAACGAAAATGCAACTATTACTAGAAAGTCATAGAAAATTATAGTTGGCTTAGAGGATACATATTGGGTTACCTCCCAACAAGCGCTTGATTTAACGTGGTGACACAACCGAGGACACTTGATTACTTACACTTCATCAAGATGGTATGCCTCGATCACTTCATTCGCTTTTTCAGCATGCCCCAGATAGATTTTGATTCGTTGTCTATTCACCTTAAACTGCACATCCTTCTTGTTTTCTAAATCAACCACTCTATGAGGGAATAGTTGAGTGATCAAGTAAGGGCCAGTATATTTGGACTTGAGTTTGCCCGGAAACAAGCGCAACCTAGAATTGAATAAAATCACCAAATCCCCAACCATAAAATTGCGTTTCTCAATCTTTTGGTCATGGTTCTTCTTCATCTTTTCTTTGTAAAGGGCTGAACTTTCATAAGCTTTTAGTCAAAATTCATCGAGATCATTAAACCCATTTAACATCTGTTCTGCAGCATCATTCCAATCCATTTTCAACTTCTTCATTGCCCACATGGTTTTATGCTCTAATACGACCATTAAGTGACAAGCCTTCCCATATACAAGTTGGTATGGGAACATACCTATGGGAGTCTTGTATGCTGTCCGGTAGGCCCAAAGTGCATCTTCAAGTCTCCTTGACCAATCCGTTCTACTAGTGTTGACCGTTTCGACAAAATCTGTTTAATCTGCCTATTTGACACCTCAACTTGCCCACTAGTTTGACGATGGTAAGGAGTGATCACATTATGGCGAACCCCATATTTTGTCCAATATTCCTTAAAAAAATTGTTGCAAAAGTGGGATCCCCCATCACTAATAATATCCCTTGGGGTTCCAAATCGGGAAAATATATTATTTTTCAAGAACGCAGTGACACTCTTCCCTTCATTGTTTGTGAGTGCGATAGCTTCTACCCATTTAGACACATAATCAACCGCTACTAGAATGTACTTCATCCCTTGAGAACTCATAAAAGGGCCCATGAAGTCAATACCCCACATATCAAATAACTCAATCACAAGAATGGGATTGAAAGACAGCTCTTGCTTTCTTGAAATGTCGTCATCTCTTTGGCATCTATCACATGCCTTGGCGAACTCATGAGCATCTTGATGAATAGTTGACCAATAGTATCCGCATTGTAAGATCTTGTTAGTGGTCCGATACCACAATGATGTCAACCTACGGGTGAATAATGGCATGCCTCCAAAACACTCAACATCTCAACTTCTGGCGCACAATGCCGAATAAGCCCATTGGCACAACTCATATACAAGTATGGCTCATCCCAAAATAACTTTTTCACATCATACATAAACTTTTTCCTTTGATGAAAGGACAAGTCTAGTGGGATGATATCGCTAGCAAGATAATTTGCAAAATCTGCGAACTATGGAATCAAGTCTTGAGAGGCGGCCAATACATGCTCATCGGGGAAAGTATCATCAATTTCAGTTTTATCCCCCAATTCTCTCATTGCTTCATCTTCTAAACAATACAAGTGATCAGCAACTTGATTATCGGTCCCTTTTTATCAATCATCTCAAAGTCAAATTCTTGCAATAGTAATACCCAACGAATCAACCTCGGTTTCGTATCCTTCTTCGTCATCATATATCTCAAAGTAGAATGATCAGTATGCACTATAACGCAAGTGCCAAGCAAATAAGAGTGAAATTTCTCAAAATAAAAGACTACTTCAAGAAACTCTTGCTCAGTCACGGTGGACTTCTTTTGGGATTCACTTAGGTCTTTACTAGCATAGTGAATGGGGTGAAGGATTTTGTCCCTTATTTTCCCCAATACCACACCAAGAGCAACCCCACTAGCATCACACATTACCTCAAATGGCTTGCTCCAATCCGAAGAAATAATGATAGGTGCAGACACCAACTTTTCTTTCAAATCACCAAATGCCTTAATACATGATTCATCAAAATAATATTTAAACTCTTTCTCAAGCAACTTGCACAAAGGATGCACGATTTTTGAAAAATCCTTGTTGAACCTCCTGTAAAAACCTGCATGCCCAAGAAAGCTTCTCACACCTTTGACAGAGATAGGTGGAGGAAGTCTCTCTATTATATCAACTTTAGCTCGATCAACCTCTATACCCTTCTCTTAAATGCGATGACCCAATACAATACCCTCTTTCACCATGAAGTGACATTTTTCCCAATTTAGGACTAGATTGCAGTCTTCACACCTCTTAAGAACCTCAGACAAATGACTCAAATACCACTCAAAAGAGTCACCAACCACAGAATAATCATCCATAAATACCTCAATAGTGTAGTCCACCATATCGGAGAATATCAACATCATACATCTCTGAAATGTGGCGGGTGCGTTGCACAACCCAAACGACATTCTCTTGAACGCAGAGGTCCCATATGGACAAGTAAATGTGGTTTTCTCTTGATCTTCCGGTATAATAAAAATCTGATTATACCCCGAATAACCATCAAGAAAAAATAGTACCACCCCTTTCCAGCAAGTCTATCCAATATCTGATCCGTGAAGGGCATAGGATAATGGTGTTTTTCGATCTATGCATTTAATTTTTGATAATCCATACACACCCTCCAACCAGTCACCGGTATCATTGGAACAAGATAATTTTCTCTCATTTGGGACCACAATCATTCCCCCTTTCTTAGGTACACACTCAACAGGGCATACCCAACTACTATTCAGCGATTTGATATATCACTCCGGCATCCAACCACTTAATAATTTCTTTCTTCACTACCTCTTGCATAGGTGGATTTTGATGTCTTTGATGCTCAATACTTGTCTTATGATCGGGCATGAGTTGGATTTTATGATAACAAATACAGGAAGGGATCCCAATAATATCTGGAATAGTCCACTCAATAACTCTTTTGAACCATTTTAACACTTTCACCAAACTCTCAACTTGATGCACATTCATATCTGATGTAATAATAACCGGCAAAGTATCATCTTTTCACAAGAATACATACCTCAGATGAGGGTGGAGATTCACGATGTTGCATATCTAACTCAAATTTCTTTGGTTTAAAATGAACATTACCTCGATTAAGTGCCACGACCAATGAATCATAACCATCAATGCTATCACTATCAAATTCATGATCACCGCAACCAATGCTTCTACACCCAGACGCTCTTCAATTTGTACATAAGATGACTTTTCAACTCTATAGGATATAGCAGATATCGATTGGAGCTCACGACTCTACCTCATGGACCTACAAATGTTGAAGGTCACTTCTTCAGTGTTCAACCTAAATTTCCTTGCCCCTTTTCCATATCAACCAGGTCCCTACCTGTAGCAAGGAATGGCCACCCAAGAACAATAGGCAGCTCAAAATTGGCCTCACAATCAAGAAGCACAAAATCGGTCAGAAATATGAATGATTCCACTTTTACTAGCACATAGTGGAGTATAACAATGGGCCTTTTTACCGTTCGATCGGCCATCAGTAGTCGCATTGTAGTGGTTTTTGGGTTACCAAAACCCAACTTCTTATAAATTGAGAAGGGCATGAGATTTATACTTGCCCCAAGATCACATAATGCTTTCCCAATAATAACCCGATTGTATAAGGAATAGTGAAAGCACTCGGATCTTCTTTCTTTTGTACTAGAGATCTTGTAGCAATGGCAGTATAGTGCTGAATTCTATCATCATCCAAAAGTGAGTGATCTTTTCTTTATAACCAAATCTTTCATGAACTTGGTATAACTGGGCATTTGTTCAAGAGCTTCTACCAAAGGGACATTGATAGAAAGCTATTTCAGTATCATTATAAAATGTCGGTATTTACCATCTTTAGTCTTTTTTACTAACCTTTGTAATAAATGAGGTGGTGGTCTAGGCATGAGGGTCACCTTTTGGGGCACCTCAACATCTTTTACCGTTTTATATTCTAACTCACCACTAACCTCCACCACTATATCATCATCTCTTATCACTTTTTCTACACCAGATGGCATAGGTGGGACAATGGTTTGTTTACCACCCCGAGTAGTGATTTCCATACAATGCCCATAATTTTTTGGATTTTGGACAGTGTTGCTAGGAAGAGTGCTCAGTTGCCGTGTGTTCACAGTTGCAGACAATTGGTCCATTTGCAACTCAAGATGCTTAACCGAGATTGCAAATGTATCAACTTTCTGCCCTATACCTGCTAAGTCATTCCTTAACTCTTTAGTGTGCTCATCACTACCATCAAACCTCCTCATCATTTTCTGCATCATATCCTCAACTCGCATCATACTACCTCCACCATCCCTAGAAGCAACTTAACGATTTTGAGGTGGAACATAGGGCCCACTCCTTTCATTTCTGTTACAATAGTTACCGTGGTTGAAGTTGTTGTCGCGATTGTAATTCCCATCTCGGACATAATGACCCTCGCAGTTATAATTACCATAGTTCCTACCTTGGTTTCCTTGACCTTGGCGCCAATTCTCCTGATTAGAGCCTTGGGCGTTCAGTTGGAAACCCCCCGTCTGATCATCCAATGCATAGGAGTCCTTCTCATAGTAATATTCATTATTTGGCGGTGGCGTTTTAGACAAGTAGTTCACCGCATTTACCTTTTCCGCACCCCCAACAACATGTTTCAACATCAACCCAAGCTCAGTTCTCATTTGATCCATCTCCTCACGAAGATCATCTGCGACTGAGTTGTCTACGGATTGGACTGCGAAGGTCTTTCCCCCAGTATCTGACTTCCTATTACACCAAGCTTTATTATTTTGGGAGATTTTCTCTAACTTTTCTGCAATTTCGGCATAAGGACACTCCCTATAAGAACCACCTGGTATTGTATCCAACACCACGTTGTTATTATCATCTTGTCCCCGATAGAAATACTGTTTTAGAGACTCATCATCTATGCGGTGATTTGGAACACTTCACTAGAATGAAGTGAACCTCCCAAGAACTGATAACTGACTCTCCCGATAGTGCCACAAAGTTGTTCACTCTGTCTTTGTGGTTTAGTTTCTTAGACACCAGGTAGTAGCGTGCTAAGAAAGCATCCCTCAATTGATTCCAAGTGAAGATTGAGTTATAGGGGAGCTCAGTAAACTAGATAGCAGCCTCTCCCGTTAGTGAGAGAGGAAAAACTCTTAGCCCGATTACATCCATATTCAAATCGGGCCTCCCTACACCACTTTTGCACATTGCCCTCACCTTAGCGATGTGGGCATGTGGATCCTCAAAAAGTAGCCCTGAAGAAAAAACTCTGGTGTGAGCATTTCCATCAGATTACTAGTTACCACAAAAGTGTGGCCGTCTGGTAGAGGAGGCAAGACGAGTGACCCATCAGAGTGTGCGATATTTTCATAGCCCCTATAGTACTCTTGAGGGCGTGGAGAAGGAGGTTGTCTCCTATTTCACCTTCCCTACGAATATCAGGTAATACAGGGTCACGAGCGTCGACCAATAGTGGCATTTGCGGGTCGACCTTATCACCATGGATGCCCAAATTCTGATTCATTCTTCTTAAAGTACGCTCAAGTTTGAGCTCAGGTTCGATTACGGGTATTCCTCTACTCCGTGTGTTTGGCATGTAAGGAAGTTAGACCCGCAAAAGATAAAAACAAACAAGAAAAGTAGATTTAGGAAAATGTTGACTAAACTTCGGTAATAAGCTTAACGTTAATCTAAAGTACATTTTCCCCGGCGGCGGGCACCAAATTTGATACGAATTTACTTCTCAAAAAGAAGTAAAAGCGGTCACATCAAGTAAACAACCTAACTAGTGAGGTTGGGATTGTTCCCACGACCTCGAGGGGTTCCGTTCCCCAACACTGAGAAACTTTGTGAAATTAGGTACTTGAACTACTCTTTGACAACCACGACGAATATGCAGGACACATCGTCATGGCTATGACGGTCCGTCATGAACTTCCATAGTCCCACACTTGGTCAGACTTTCCCAACTTCCTTCAGCAGCCATTTTCTTCTCACTACGGTGCCACCTACGGACCGTAACAGTCACGACGGACCGTCATGGGCTCCGTAGGTGGTCACTTCTGCAATTTCTGCTTAAAGTCTCCGCGTTATCCTTTGGACAAATTTCCTGCAAATAAAGAGAAACCTACAAAAAATCAATACAAAAAGGCTTTAGACACACACTAAATTTAACGAAAAGACATTGAAAGTACCGTGAAACTATGGTACATCACATTGATTCTTAGCACATTAGGTATGAGGCATCCAAGTGTCAAGCCTAGGTACCATAGCACATGATCATTTAAAATGATCTTGTAGATTAAGCAGTGCCCAAGGACATAGTGAGGGTCCTTGAACAAGAAATGAGCAGCAACACATGTGCAACACATGTGCTAACCGGCTAAGAGACAAGCAACCAAACCCAACCGAATTTGGTTAGGGTGGTTAGGGAGAAAGCGCGCGAACGGCTTAAGCCACGTGGGGTATAGCTTCCTAACCAACTCTAGGTTCTAACTAACTTACCTAACTAGCTAACTAACCTAGTACTAACCGAAATTAACTAACTATTGTGCCATTAATCCTAAGATCTAACCGGTTGACACTAGCCGGGTAACTAACTAAAGAAACATCCTAGTACCTAACCTAGGATGGTCCAAAGAGGTTGGTTATGGTCCTAGTTACTTAGGGGTACTTTAGTAATTACCCTAGATCACTTAATTAATTAATTAAAAATCAAAGTCAAGGCCGAGACCCTTAGAAAATTTTAGATTTGGCTAAGTCAAATGTTCTCCTATTTTTAGTCAATTTCGGAGGGGCGTTTTGGTAATTATTTAATTGATTTATTTAATTAAATTAATTAGTCTAAGTTGAATTAGTCAATATAAGTTCCTAAGACTAATTCTCATGTTTAACCACTGGAAATTCACGAATCAAAATAGTTAACAAACGTAAGAAAAACCTTAGGCGATTACAAGGCAGTCCATCAAGGTTTTCGTGCAAAGTGCAAGGTGATCTTCGTAGATTCAATTGTACAGTAAGGTATGGGTTTTCTCTCTTGGATTCATTTCCCCCAAGAGGCTTTTCAAACGTTTTGAATTCAAGAATACCGAAACTAGGGTTGTTCCCGATGAATCGCATGTTAATTTCCCTAGTTCTCCCTATTTTTATTCTTGTAGTATGTATAATGTAAATCTCTAGCATGTTGTTGGTATGTAGGTGCTAACTGATCACTATGTGTAGATTTTGTGATTTATAATGTCAAATGAAACCTATATGTTAAATCAGTATGATTAGAGTATTATTTACATGAGATAAGAAATGTTTTAATGCCAATTGTTTCTGAGAAGATGAAATTATTAAGAATTCACTTGCTTAAAATGATGAGACTACTATAGTATATACATGAAATTAATTTAATTGGCTAATGATATTCTCATGACCTGTGTCTAGTGAAAGTTTGATTTATGCCAATAAATTGGCTAGTAATATTATTTCCAAAATATGATATAGAGTTGGCCAATGACCAAGTCATACTAATCGTATATGGCCAATGTAAATTATAATGTTTCTTGTAAGCCAAATGCATGCTAAAAATTGACTTGACAAGATGTAACTCAATGAACTCCTAATCAAGGGTATGCAAG
This sequence comes from Solanum peruvianum, assembly GCA_027705065.1. Lineage (NCBI taxonomy): Eukaryota > Viridiplantae > Streptophyta > Magnoliopsida > Solanales > Solanaceae > Solanum > Solanum peruvianum. The sequence goes on from JAKWJD010001758.1 coordinate 23,644,934, forward strand.
TGATTGGGACAAGTCCCAATATACCCTATCTAAATAAACTTGTGAACATTGTAGTACATTGAATAAGTCTCCATAACTTTCATAAAGAATGGTACAAGACTACCAAATAACATTGAACAATATAAGGTGAGTAATGAAATAATTAAAAGCTTATGAGTTATGAAATTGACATAGAATGGGGTGTTAAAGGAAGTGAGACAAGTCTTAGTTGCACCTAAACAATTATGTTAAAGATACTCACATAAGAGAGTGTTAGATATCGTGAGACAAGTCTCATTCACACCATAATGACAATGTAAGACTTAAGTTCACATTCATCAAGTAAAGAAGGGGATGAAAAGTCATCCATTGGCATAATCATACCTTATACTAGAAGCAAGCTTCCATAATGCATGAGTCAACTCTAAAAGATGTAAAGTATAAGAAATTGAGCAAAGCACCGATAGACTAGCAATGAGCTTCTGCAAGCACATGTAAGACTCATGAGATGAGACTACCACCAAGGTGGATAAGAGTCTCCTAAATATCCTAGTCTTTGAACTATGTTTACAATATAGGTACTAACCGATTCCACCTAAGAGTGCTAGGTAGTATTCGGTTTCACTTTGTCTATTGAACCACCTCTTTTCAGTGTGGGGAAGACACTGGATTTCATGTTTAGCTCACATGATCTATGTCGGTTAAATGCTCCATATTCCATTTCACTTTAGCCGGTGAACCACCACTTTTCAGTGAGGGGAAGACACTTGATTTCATGTTAACTCACATGATCTACATTCACTTTAGCTGGTGAACCACCTCGTTTCTGTGTGGGGAAGACACTGGATTTCATGTTAGCTCAGATGATCTAAGTCAGTTAAATGCTAAAGATTTCTTAAAAAAGTAAGAAAGAAAGAAAGAAAATTATGTTCAAAGTGAACACAAGATCAAAGAAGAAGAAAAGTAAGTTCACAGTGAACTAAGTAAGCAATATGATTAAATAATGGGTATAGCCAATAAATATTGGCTTATACGAGCAAAAACTTAATAACTCATTAATTGGAGTATGAATATATGCCCCAACATCTCTATATTATGCAAATGATCAAATGATGGACATAGCTAATAAATATTGGCTTATAAAGACTTCATGCCAATTTAACAAGAATGGAAAGAATAACTTGTGGTAAGGGTAGTCAAATCATTTCCTTAGTCTTTTGGATTACTTACTTTATTCATTGTAGGTATGGGACTATAATGAATCATTGCACTTGTAAGTAAAACATAGGAACAAAGGAGATCATTGAACTACATAATAGAAAGAAGAAAAGACTGAAAAATAAACTAAGACTGGAAAGGTGAGCTCTCGGCCTAAGTGATCAAATTTATCAAGTTTTCTTTGAATTGTTCAAAAATTAATTCATGATTCCAAGGTATTAAATGAGTTGTGTGCTTTAAATGCATGCAAACATGTTGTATTCATAGAATGAATCACAAATAACGAATTAGGAAAGTATAGTGACTTCGCTTTCAAGAAACGGCATGTTGCTATAGGAAAAGCTTTCCTTGATCATGCATAGTCGTTAAGTGTTTATATGCATACACTCATATTTAGTAGAAGTGTGTACTAACCCATATACTATTACTATTTTTATAGGCACAGGTCCGAGAGAAGATTGAAGATTCGTTAAAGCGGTTTGGATTAGCGATCTCCAGACTTTGGTAGGTCCTCTTGAGTTCGAGGAAGCCTACGTTTATTATTCTAGCTTTAGTGCGTTAGACATAGCTAGTGGATGTTTTCCCTATCGTTTCATTTCAAACATTTGTTCAAGCGTTTATATTAAGGCCGGTTTGGCAAATTATTATTAACATTATGATTTCTTATTTCAATTGTTTAATATGTTGATAGATGGTTGTTTAGTTTGAGCTTATTAGTATATCACTCTGATGTAGTAATTATATGAAGTCTCAGTACACTTCAATAAGTATTAAAAAGTTCAAAATTTTCCGCAAACTTGATTGTATGATTGTGATGAAAGATAAGTTGAGGCTTTTCTGCGACCTCTGAGAGGTTAACGACGCCAGTCTCATCTGGGATCTAGATTCTGGGTGTGACAGTAAAGTACACTTAGAATACTAGATTTAGTAGTAGTAGTAGTAGTAGTAGAATTTCAGAAAATCATTCTTAAAATTAGAGGAAATTCCTTAATTTATAGAAAACAAAGGGTAGTGCAAAAAGGTTCTTATTGTTCCTTACCGAAAAGTTTACAAACCTTCGGAAAAGTCACAATCTTTCGGAAAGGTCATCACCTTTCATAAAAGTCACAACTTTACATAAAAGTCACAACTTTCCATGAAATTTACAACTTTTTATAAAAGTCAACTTTTCATAAAAGTCACAACTATTCATTTTCCATTCACACCTTTTAACACCCAAAATGAGGATCGTGAGAAGTCTAGCTCATTCATCCCAGATTTGCTACACTACAAGAGCTTTACATGTGACGCTTGGCGGAGTCTAAATTGGACTCCTTTCATCTTCTTCTTGCATTTTAAAGTATCGAGTCAACCTCTATGTCAAATTAAGGAAGCAAGTGTACAAGTTGAAAAATGATAAATGTGGATTGGAAAGTCAATTTTCAATCCCAAATAGAGCTAATATGCCTTTCGTGTACACTGGCATACAGTCAGAAATATAATACACAGGTTCGAAATGTGAAAATACAGGCTAAAAAAGGCATAAATAGAAATTTCAAATAAAAATACAGCTTTCTAAAGCCCATAATGGGTTGCATACAAGTCGTATATAGCAGTATACATTCATGTACCATATATATTTTTAGAGAAAAATGAGCAAATCCTCACTGAAATTGCTGCAACTTTGGAACTAATTTAGGCCAAAGTCCAAGTATCATCACTACAGGTTCACGCAGATATGGGCCCTAAAAGGCCCAAGGAAAATAGTCTCAAATTCGTGTTTCAATAAATTAGTAAATTAGTCAAATTTCCTAACATAATTATCAAAAACATTTATACTTTAAAATAATTATTGAAATATTTTAACAAATAAAATGTTCCAAATATAAGTAATCTACTTTTCTTTTATTTCTCAAATTAGATCCTACATTGAACTAATTTTACTCTCCTGCCGATGTAAAAGAAGAAAACAAACTCTCATTACCTGCATTTTCTCTTTCTAAGTTTTTAAGACAAAATTCCTTATTTATCCCTCTTGGGTTTTTCACCATTGTTCTCTCCTTTCTTTATTCAAGAAAATCATCTCTTCTATTTTCCTCTACTTTGTTCAAGAAATTCAATCATTTTTCAAAATATTTTGCACCCATTGATAAAGGTAAATACATTTTTACCAAGTATCTTTAGAATTTTGTCTCTATTATTTCAAGACACTATTAATTAAACGTGGGAGATTTCAAAAAATTTGAGATTTTCCTCTATTATGTAAAGACACCATTAGTTGGTTGCAGAAATTTTTTGAAAAACTTGTGTAACGACCCGCAAGTACACCCTAGAAGAAGAGGGCACTCTTGAGTCATCACAAGGCGTACTTGACCCTTCAAAGGTCTTGTACAAGCATCTTAGCTATCATTCATTATATAAGATATGAAAAATATATTAAAAATTTTCACAAGAATAATAAAAAACTCTTTTACAAGCTAAGGAATAAGTCTCATCGTCACAAGCCAACTTAAAGACACTTCTTAAACATCTTAGGGTCACAACCCTTTACATTGAAAGAAATACATAATAAGTCTTATACAAGTCTTCAAGAAGAACTAAATAAACATATACTATGTCCTCGAATATATGAGGACATACCAAGTCTTGAGAGAGTCAACTTCCCAAGCTTTGTCTTCTAGGAACCTTCACTTGCCTTCAACCTATACTTATAGAGTATAGAAAAGTATGGGATTAGTACAAACATTGTACTAAGTATGGCATATGCAAAAACACATGTAAAAGAGGACATTTTAGTTGAAATAAAACTTTCATACTACTTTAATAAAAACCTTCATGAATCAAGTCACAAAACATCAATAGATCATTTAGCACATCAAGTAGAATTTTCATAATTTCAACATAAGATCATGCTTTACAGTGAACTCATTCATCATATAGACTCTTCATATCCCAAGTTATCCTAAGATTCACTAAGGTGAGACGTGAGGAAACCGTCATACAATCTATTCAATGCACACCTAAGTGATCCTTAAGACTACCAAAGATAAACATATTTCATATCATTTCACAAATTAACCTTCATTACTAAGATACTAGAGGAACATACATGCATTTAGGAACTTCAAAAAGAACCATCCTCCAAGACAACCTCCAAGTTACACTTAGTGCAATGTGAAAGTAGCATCTCATACTACTACTCTCACACTAGTGCTCCTTAGGAATTCCCTTAGATTAGGCACATCACATTCATCATTAACATTAACATGTTTCCTTAACATTAGACATAAAGTCACATTGCTTCATTTACATCACATAATGACCCATTCATTCATTTTCATATAAGGGCACACGAAGACTCCCTCCAAATGCCTACTTTTGCAATGTATAGATATAGTCCCATTCCACCACCTACCCTAAGTAGTAAATCCTTTAGAAGACTTAGTCCATTACATTCATTTGTGGGGGATAAATTTAACTGACATAGACCATGAGAGCTACACATAGAATCCCACTATTAAACCCTACCAGATGAGGGATCCCACTTGCCTAAGGTAGGGTATCTTTAGCCTTTACACGGATTTTCCAATAGCTACACCCATGCGGGAGCATAGTTAAGGGATAAGGAGATTTCTTCTAAGTAACTAATTCTCTACTAACGAGGAGCACTCATCTCAAGAGGTACATTGGATACAACATCTGTACTTGTAAAGTGTACCCACCCTTCTTCAAATCCTCTCGGTACTAAGCATAACTCCCCCACGGAGTTTTTAAACATTCATTAACTATAGGTTAAGGGATAAATATTTAGCACAACATCACAACTAACGAAGGTTACTTATCCCTAGAGGTTACTTTTGAACACCACATCTCAACTCACGAAGGGTATCCAACCTCCAACCTATCTTAGAAATCTCTTGGGAATAGTGAGGTTGCTACTAAACACTTCATCTCAACTCACGAAGAGTGTTCACCAAAAAAAAACCCTTTTCATTACTAGAATTCTTTAGGAATAGTAGGGAATGGTCTAGACACTTCATCTCTACTCATAAAGAGTGTCTACCCTACAATCCCCCATTCACATTCATTAACTTCATTCATTCATTCAAAGTGTGTGTGAGTACATCCGAGCACACCTTTCACAAAATCACCATTTTCATAACATTGACTTTTAAACATACTTACACCTTCATTCATCATAATTCACACAATATCATGCTTCACACATGCATATACTTCATTTAGACATGATATCTTCAAGTCACACATTAACAACTTCATAAGACATATCAAGCATATATATTATAATCATCACTTTACTTCACATATTATGCCTTCAAGGGCATAATCACAATACACATAATTACTCATATACTTTAAGTAAACACCGCCACCAAAGGTAGATCATACCACTCAAAATCATTTCAATAAGAACTAACAACATAAACCAACTTACCATTCATTCAAGTCTTTACCAACTTTTCTCAATATTTCATCAAAACATCATAATAAAGCATGAACAGGCAATAGCTAATCCAAAATACAACATGAAAAACTCAACTCTAACATTATCTAGACATAAACACTAAACCCACTTCATAAGGTAAAAGTTGGAAATATGCATGAGCATGGGTTCATTGAGGTTTTGACATTAAAATCATCAACTAATACTAAACTAACATATTTAAATCATTAAAACATTTTATGCAAAGACCCATGCTTACAGTCAAAGATAGAAGAAGTTGGAGTTTGAAACACTTTTTGAAATCTATTTGGAATGACTCCTTGAATGAAAGAAGATTAAAGGATCCACTACCATACCTCAATATGAAGAAACCCACGAACTATTGGTAAAGAAGATGTCCAAAACTTTAACTTCTAGTCCTTCCTTGAGTTCTAGCTTCTATGGAGTTTGAGAGAGTATTTCTTGAGTGAGGGGTTTTGATTTTTGAATAATAAAGTATAAACTAGGTATAGGAGTATATACTAACTTAAAGTACCCTAAAGACCCTAAAACAATCGTCCATTCTTCATAAAGGACGTAGGGTGAATTTATTAAAACACCCCAAGCTTGGCCGTTTCCTTGACAGCTTTTGCAGGCCACTATCGACTCCCATCAACGACAGACTGTCGATGGATCGACGTCCCATTTATGAGGGATCGTGGTTAGGGTCTGCAACTCCCAAACTTGCAGACTTGCAGGTCCAATCGATGGACCAAGTTGACGATTCATCGATTGGTCGACTGGTCGTCGTTTGGTTCGTCGGTTGACAGTGTTTTGGCAGTTTCTTGCCAAGTTTTGGGTCCTTCTCTAGGGACCCTTGTGGGTCCTAGGTGGAGTCGTACTCGGACTTTAAACCCCTAACATGGTCATTTAAGTCTTAGGGTCCTTCCATATCAATTTGAACCCCAAACAACTCCCTAGACATACAAAGACACACCAAAGTACATGCAATCACTTAGAAGTCTAGTCGTCGGATGTCTTGCTCATCCCTTGATGTTTGAATTCCAAACTTATCAAACTGCCCTCAAACACTAAAACTCACAATTTTAGTACATTATTAACTCACGAAACACTCGTGAAGCTCTAGTTACACCTAGTTCATTACGAGGGTCGCTACAACTTGTTGAACACCAAGGTGAGGAAAAACAATTTCCTATTAGTCTGTTTTGAATTTATAATTTTCTTTTAGAATTTTGTATCCTCTATCAATTAATATTCAAATAAGTATGTATGCTGTTAATTTTTGTATTCATTCAAAATTTCATGTTGCATAGTTTATGAATTTTATATTTGTTCCTAATTTATATTCATCTCAAATATATGTCAACTAGATGTGTATTTTATTTATAGGGAAAACAATTCCTATTAGTTTTTTTTTGTAATTTTTTTTACAATTTTTTATCCCCATTCTCAATTTATATTTAAAACTGTATGTATTTTATTAATATTTGTATAGCAACTTACAAAAATAATTATATTTGTAGGGTTAATGAATACCAATAGTTATATGTATGTTATTTATAATAAATGACCATAATTTATATCACTTTAACTGTATTTTTGTATAATTTTTTATTTTTTTATTTACACATTAATACATATTTAAGAACATCAAACCAAAAAAGGAATTGAATCTAAATATAATTCACTATCCTTACATTACATCCATACATTGAGAAACTTTCCATAATTAAATTTATAACTAAAAATTACATATTTATAGACATATCAGATCATATTCTTTAGCAGTTTCACAAAATTTTTGATACATCATACTCAATCTCTTTTTGCCTCCATATTTCTTATTTTGTCGTCGTAAAAGGTATTTATATTTTTTTTGTTAATTCAGGTTATTGTTGTAAGGAACTTGTTGAATTTGTGAATGAAGGTTAAGTATTTTGATTTGGAATAGGTGAACTACATGACAATCGATATACTAGTTGTTAAGCAAAAAATGAATACACCGATATAAAATACAATGAATACATTGTTGTTAAACACAAAAATGAATACATTGGATACAACTATACTTGCATTCCCGATTCAACTTTTTATCTTGGATATATTACTTATATATCTAGATGCAATTGTCTTCGTAAATCAACATTTTAACTTGTGCTTATATAATACTACAAGTAACTATGTATATAAATATAGATACATTTCAATATTGTTGTTAAGCAAAAATATGGATACATTATACAAACGAGCAAAAAAGATACAATTTGTGGGTATCAAACTGTGTAAGTACGGATACATTAGACAAACGAGCAAAAAAATACAATTTGTGAGTATCAAACTGTATAAGTACGAGATAAATATCTACGTGGTGGATACAATATCACAAAAAATCGCTCCTGCGGTGATGTAAAGTATTTTGAATTTGAATGAATTTGGTGGGGGGGGGGGTGCAGAAAATATGTGATGTATGAATATTGATGAAAGAAAAAACTTGATGATGGTAAACATAGAAAAAGGTCACAAATGTGTCTGTCATAATTATTTAGGCATTCAATTATAATTATTTTTCCTATTTTATATTTATTTATTATATTAAATATATAAAGAAAATATTTATTTGCATAGAATTAATTTTGCTTTTAGTCTAATTATATCCATATAACATTAAAAAAAAGTAAAATATAGATTTTTTTTGAATATGTATGGATGTTTGCTATATTTTGAAGTTTTTCCTATTCATTCAAAAGTCATGTTTCATAGTTTATGAATATAATATTTGTTTCTAATTTGTTTTTATTTTAAAGGTATGTCAACTAGTTTTGCATTTTATTTAAGAATGATTGCGACAAATACTCACTTATTCCCTATAAGTTTTATATTTTGTTCTACTTTTTCATCATATTGCTTTTTGTATTTTATACATTATTATACAAAACAATACATAAAAACTAGAATGAATACAAATACAAATAAAATACATATTGGAATGAATATGACTTGAGAAATAATAGAAGATTCCGAAGAAAAAAAAATACTTAATAAAAAAAACATGAATACAAATATGTTTCTTAAATAACCAGATATTCATTTGGTATACCTATTGGAATGAATACAAACTAATAAAAAATATAAGTTTAATTATACAAAATGCAACATAGAAACTAAAATGAATACAAATAGTATACATATTGGAATGAATACAATTTTAAAAAGGTTACAAAATTTTGGGGAAAAAATAAAAATACATTGTGAGAAAGGTACACGTTTGATTTTTCTTTGAAAATATAATTGATGAGAAAATTAAGTGACATTACCATTTTTTTGAAATTTTCTATCCTTATTTCTCTTTTTAGTTATTAAATAGTTGTGTCATTTCAAATTAAAAAAGATTTAAAAAATACATAAATTAGATATATAACAAATTAAAATATTGATATTTTTATTAAATATTGAAAATGTGGCTAAGAGATCCTATTAACTGCTAAAATATTGACATTTTAAAAAATTTCTCTTTTTTTAATATTTAGGACAGGTTCATGAATTTGGGGCAAAGGCCCAAATTTGATACTTCTTTCCTTACTCTTTATTGTTATTTTGTTAACTAAAATTTGCTTAATTTAGTTTTAACTTAATTAATTTTCAAAGATAATCATTTCTCTTTTTATGTTCAAAATATATATATTTAATACTTAGCTTTATTTTTTGTTGGTCTTGTCAACACTTAAGTTACTTCCCTTTAGAATGATTTCCTTTAGTTTAATTTCCCTTAAAATAATTATGTTTTCTTAAAAAAATTAAAATAAGTAAGTAAATAAATAAAATAGATGAATTCTTTTACTTAGTTAAAATTTTAAAAATTAGTCAAAGACACATTAGTCAAATCGTCGGTCAACCGCAAGTTAGCGGACATTTCGAGAGCCTAACACCTTCTCAGAACGTACAGTGAACTTCGAACCTTTTATTTTCAATTTATTTAATCTCTTTGAGTCTTTTGAAAACCTTAAGGTTTTTTCTTGATTTATATTAAAATAATTAAGTGGCGACTCTGTTACTTTTGAAAATTTGATTTCTTTTAAACCATAAGTTTTATCGATTTTTCAAATAAGTCATTTTTTCAATTTTATTTTTCGAGTAAAACTCCTATAAACTTATTGTCGGTTTGTTTGATAGAATTGGGAAGGACAAGTACTTCACTAAGGTGGAGCTTCAGAAGGGCTACTACCAGGTGCGCATTGCAAAGGGGAATGAGCCAAAGACAGCGTGCGTGATGAGATATGAAGCCTATGAGTGGTTGGTTATGCCCTTCGATTTAACGAACACACCCGCCACCTTTTGCACGTCGATGAACATGTTATGTCATCCCTACTTGGATCAGATCATGGTAGTGTACTTGGATAAAATAGTCATGTGTAGTAACACCTTAGAGGACCATGTGAAGCACTTGAGGAAGGTTTTCCAAGTCTTATGGGAGAACCAACTCTATATTAAGCGGGAGAAGTGTGAGTTAACCCAACACGAGGTGCACTTCTTGGGACATATAATCATCCAAGGCAAAGTACATATGGACGAGGCCAAGATCTGGCGATCCAGGAGTGGGAGGCACCCACAAATGTGACTACAATCATTCCTTCGACGTGTGAACTATTATCAAAGGTTCATAAGTGGATACTTTGCTAAGGTTGCTTTGTCGACTGAGTCGTTGAAGAAGAATAACTCGTGAGTTTGGAGCGAGGAGTGCCAAAAAGCATTTGAAGGTCTTAAGACCGCAGTAACAAAGGAATCGATCTTGATGTTGCCCGACTTCTCATAGACCTTCGAGGTGCATACAGATGCTTTAGATTTCACCATTGGGGGTGTCTTAATGCAAGATAGGCACCCAATAGAATTTGAGATCCAAAAACTCAACGAGACCATACGACGCTACACGGTGCAAGAGAAAGAGACGATGGCCATGGTACATTACCTACGCACATGGAGACACTATTTACTAGACTCTATGTTCATGGTCAAGAGGGACAACGTGGCCACTAGCTAGTTTCAGTTGCAGAAGAAGATCACCCCGATGAAAGCTAGGCGGCAAGATTTTCTAGCTGAATTTGATTATATCTTGGAGTACAAGCATGGAAGAGGCAATATAGTGGCCTACGCACTGAGTAGGAAGACCGAGCTTGCTGCCATTAATACAACCCGTTATGACATTGAAGATGCAACCACAGATGACATGCAACATGACCGGTAGGCCAAGAAGCTTATGAAGTTGGCCGTCTAAGGCAAGACAAGGCACTGTCAAGTGGAAGATGGTCTTTTGCTCACATCCGATCAGAGGGTCTATGTACCTGAATTCGGGTATATCAGGCGGCGAATCATTAAGGAGATCCACAATACACCATGGGCTTGGCATTCGAGGCAGCGATATACGAGAGCATTGATCGAGACAGACTATTATTAGCCAAGCATGCAGGACAACATCTAGTATTACATGAAGACTTGCCTTGTGTGCCAACAAGACAAGGTAGAGCAGAGGCAATGAGGTAGACTATTGGAGACACTACTCGTAGAGGAACGTCCATGAAAAGCGTGACCATGGACTTCATCACGCCTTACCCAAGTCCAACAGGTATGGAACCATCATGGTCGTGGTGGATAGATTCTCAAAGTATACTACATTCATGCCCGCCACACCCGATTGCACCGCAAAGGAGGATAATCAATTGTTCTTCAAGAAAGTGGTGAAATATTGGGGTCTACCAAGACATATTATTAGCAATCGATACCCCTGCTTTACCAACTTTTGGAGGGAGCTGTTTAAGATACTTGGCACAGAGCTTTACTTCTCCACAAGTTTCCACCTGCATACCGACGGTCAAACCGAGCGTGTCAATGCCCTATTAGAGTCCTATATTAGGCACTCTCTTAGTGCGCACCAGAAGGATTGGCTAGACTCCTAGACATGGTGCAATTGTCTTAAAATTTGCAAAGGATTGAGTCCACCGAGAGCACACCATTCGAGTTGGCGACGGGCCAACAATCCTAAACTCCAGCAACTCGACACTGCCAAATCCTACTTGGACAAGGTAGCAATGAAGATGAAGAAATTTGCTGACCGCAAGCAGCGCCCAACGGACTACAAGATAGCTAACATGGTCTTGATGAAATTCAATACAAGACAATTTAAAATACTAAGGGGCGTTCCTCAAAATTTAGTACAAAAATATGATGGCTCGTTTAAGATCATTGTCAAGGTAGTTAATATCTCGTACAAGGTGGAGTTACCTCCACATTCCAAGTTTCATCCGCCTTTTTGTGTCAGTGTCCTCAAGCCATACCATGAGGATAAGGACGATCCAAGCCAGAACCAGTTAAGACAGGCACCCATAACTGTCACTACCTTGCATGATCGGGAAATCAAGTCAATCATAGACTACCAGGCAAAGAGAAAGCAAGGACAGCAAGCTAGTGACACGTTTTTTGTTCATTGGACGATACAAACTCCAGAATAGGCCACATGGGAGAGCTATGAAGACTTGTGGCAATTTAAGGACCGAATCTAGCAGTTTTTACAACAGGAATGTGCCACCGTCATCACATCAGCAAGTGGGGGAGAGTTTCATGTCGCGCAACTTTTCCAGTAAAATTTTACATCCGGATAGGATTAGGAGAATCTAGAACTGTAGAGAGTCTTATGGAGAACACTAGAACCCCTTAAAATTTCAAGAAGGCTTTGGAATATCCTAGAATATGTAGAGAATTCTAGAAAGGAACCAAAGTGTAAATACTTTAGGGACTTATAAGTAATTATTATTTACAATTTAACCCCTAGGTTATTGTATAAATAGGAGGAATTCATTTGAAAAGAACCACTCATGTTTTAAGCATGCCACAAAGCCTTTCTTTGCAAAAGCCTTTCTTACAAAGTTTTCTAAAAAATTTCTAAGTCTTTCTTTGCATTTGTTAGCGATCTAGCTTCAAAAGGCTTACTTGAGCTTACAAGAGCGTGAAAAATGAATGAGTAGGATGTCGAGTGCCACACAAAACATTGGTATAACTCTAAGTCTGTGACAATAATGTGAGTAAACAAGATGAACGAACATAGACACACAGATAAGTAGAACTATCCTGATCAGATAAACCCACCTAAACCTTAATCCATTTACTTCGTTTTGCCTTTGGTAGTCTTTCTCCATTTTTGTTCCATGAGTATATTGAAGCACCGGAACAATCTCTATCAATTTTCACATGATAAGCTTATAAGAGACACTACATTAGCCAATTTTTGGCATTTTAATTTCTCATTTCTTATTTGAGGGATGAATGAAACATTTGAGAGATGTGACTTTTTCTTTAGGTTTTAGATAGTTTATTTGTGGGTAAATTTGATGGGTTAAACGGGTAATGGGTGGATATTTGAAATTTGAGTTTATTAATTTTTCAAATCGGATAGAGTTCGTAGGATTACACCACTTGTACCAAATAAGTCTTTCTTAGAGGGAGGCGTAAATATGCAACGGTTACTGCAAGGGCACTAATGAACAAAAAGTATGACAGAAAATATTCTTATACCATTAAAGATATTTTGGGATATATTTATTCTTTTTACCAATTAAATTTGGATTAATCATATCTCAATTCAGATGGATATATCATTGCTTGTGAATTTGGTAATATGTATTTGTAACCAACCATTTAAAATATAATTAAATAGTTTAAAATGTTTACATCTTAATTCAAAATAACTACATTAATTCTAAACTAATAAACTATACCTAATTTATTTACTTATAACTTTATCCTCAACTAAGAATCCAAAATTTAATATCTTTTTTTAAGTTTAAAATGGAAAAATAATAGTATTTTTATTTTATTTTTTGAAATACAAATCTTTTGGAGGTTTGCTCTACAGGAAACAATTCTTTTTTGGTAATACAATTTCAAAAGATTAGGAACACTATAATAAGAACAGAAAGAAAATTAGTAACTACACTAATAATTAATTTATCGTTAATTAATTAAGTGATAATTTGCACTAAAAAGATTCTTCAATGCAGTTCCTTGGTTAATTTAAAATTAAAATACGAAAACCTTTACAAAGTATCAGCCCGTTTGGATTAGCTTAAAAAAAATAACTTTTAAAATTACTTTTGAAAGTGCTAAACTTATTTTAAAAATAAGTAGTTATGTGTTTGGATAAAAGTGTTGCAATTGAAAAAAAGTTCTTGATGTGTTTGGCAAATAAGTACTGGTAAACACTTTTTTTAATCAAAATGTCTGGAATACCCTTAAAATTGTTAACATCATAAAAAGTTGATTAGTTCAATGTTTTTATCCTAACAAAAATCAAAACAAAATTAATTAATATTTTACATCCATAAGTAATAATATTTCCTATCATTCGCATATTTCTTTATCATCACAAATTATTATTATTATTATTATTATTATTAATATTATTATTATTATTATTATTATTGATAATAATAATAATAATAATAATAATAATAATAATAATAACAACAACTACAATAATATCAATAATAATAACAACAACAATAATAACAACAATAATAATAATGAAGATGATTATAATAATAATAATAATAATAATAATAATAATAATAATAATAATAATAATAACAACAACTACAATAATATCAATAATAATAACAACAACAATAATAACAACAATAATAATAATGATGATGATTATAATAATAATAATAATAATAATAATAATAATAAATATTTTCTTACATTTGAAACAATTTGCTAAACCCGTTAGATTTCAAATGATTAGGAAGTATCATATAATTTTTTTTTGTGATTTCGATTAAGTTCTTTCAATTTTTGAGAAATTTATTGATTCTTTAAAATTATCATTTCTAATTCTTAGATTATATGAAAAGGAGTAGTTGATGATCCTTCAAAATTTTAATTCTCTTAGAAAAATAATTAATTTTGTCATCAATTATTAATAAAATAAAAAATAGTATAAATTCTACAAAGAATTTGACTGAATAAGAAGAAGAAGAAGAAAAGAAAATGAGAGAGGAGTTCAACTTGACGCGGGGGGGCGGGGGGGGGGGGGGGGGGCGGTGAGGGTGAGAGGTGAATTAAAAGAAGAAAATGGAAAAATAAATAACTTGAAAGTGGAAAGTGGAAGATGAAATGAATTTTAAGATGAAATCAAAATTAAAAAAATTTAAAAAAATAAAAAAGAGAAATAAAGAAAACCTTAAAATTAAAAAATATATATTTTAATTAAATTTATTTGTGTCATGTAATAATTGGTGAGTGAATATATTTGTTTCACTAAAATATGAGGCTGATCGAAAAAGTAATATAATAACATTTACTCAAAAATGTTTAGTAAAATAATAAAACAGTTGCAAAGTTAAGATGACTTTTTGAAAAAAAATATGACTATTTCAGTGACGACTTTATACCTATTCTCATTAAAAAGATATATCATCGAAATATTTATATAATTATTAATTTTACTTTATAACCCTGTACACATGTGACAAACGACAAACCAAGGCATACAATGATAAATTTTCTTTTTAAAGTTGAGCTCCAAAAAGTCTCTTGATGATGAATTTTTAAAACAATTTAACTCGAAGTCAAGTTACAGAAATATCAAGAATTTAAAAAAAATCATTTCAAATTAGTCATAAAAAACAAAACAATATATATATATATATATATATATATATATATATATATATATATATATATATATATATATATATATATATATATATATATATATATATAAAACCATAAAGTGGATGACGACCAAGAGTATATTCGTCATTTCACACTAATAAAAATATTCGAAATAATTCGCGAAGCTACCATTTCTGCATTTTCTCTCACTGACAAATACAAGTACAACTCAAACTCTCCATTTTTTTTGCTTCCAAACCTAATTTCTTGGCACATCCAATTTTACAGTATCTTTCGAATTGGGGAAGCTATTTCTCATTTTTTGCTTCTTCTGCGAAATAAAACCGAGAGCTACTTCAATTCTCCTTCTTAAAACATTCAAGAAGGAGCAAACAGTAATTATGCAGCGAGCCATTAAAATGGAGCTCTAGAAAGACCGGTTGGCCTTTTTTTTTTACTACCCCTAAATAGATGCAACAACACGGCAATAACTCAAGGTTTCGTTCAATTTTAGGCTCTCTTTAGTTTCACTTTTGCTTTTTCAGGTAAAAAACCTAATCAAACTTGTAAACTTTGTATTATCTATTGTGATTTATTACTAATCGTAAGCCTTTTTGATTCACCTCTTGAATTTGTTTAATCTTAAAAATTGTTATCTTTAATTAATTTGTTTCGTACTGATTTTAAAATCGTGAAGATCTTAGATTCATTCTGTTGTTTTTGTCTTTGTTATTTTTACAACAACAATATACTTACATTCTTCAACAACCACAACACAATGTCGTTCCTATGTCCTTTCACCCATCAAAAAAAGAAAAGAAAGAAAACACACAGATACTGCTGTTACTCATTTGATGCTTGCAATATTATTCATAATAGTAGAATTCGGAACAGGTTTTAGGAAAGAGATGGCTAATGTTTTTTCCATTCCCTTTATATTTGATACGTTAAATGACTGATTACCATCATTTCATGGCTTAATAAAAAGGAACACTAATTTTATGGATTACATATTCGAATATAAGAGATTCAAAAGTCGAAAGAAAGCCTTCAAGAATTAGAATCCGCACATTTAGTTCATCCATGCACTGATATTTTTGCTTGAATATATGTGTTTGTGATTACACACCCCACTTGTTTTGGATCGAAAGATAGTTGTCATTCATTTGTTTATTTATAAACATGAGTCAAGTCAGTATATATTTGAATGGCTCTTTTCTCTTGCAAGTTTTTTAAAACTTGTATAAGTAGTTGCTTTCTGATTGCACTGTTGCACGAAAAAATTTGAAAAGTTGGAACTTGAAAGTATATGAAATTGATTCTATTTCTTAATTCTTATTGAAGTCTAGCTCAGACATGTATGATGCATCCTTCCAATATTATTTTTTGTTTCTTTTTATTAAGAGTAAAAGATTAATCTTCTCTTGCATTGACGTAGCTCATGACTGCTTATTATTCATTCACCAGTATGAATTAGAGAGAGAGAATCTTGACATGGAATTGGAGGAGGAGATCACAGAAAGAGCGAGAACAATGCATCATAATCTCACTTATCTTACATCTGTTAAAATATGTGAGTTCCGCTGTTGTGAACTTCCTTTGATTATCTTGTCTCTTTGAATTGTCCTGAGTTAAACTCCTCTTTAGAGTTCCAGGTGATACTCCACTTGGGAGACAATGAGATGCTTGGATTTCATCTAAATCAACATGTTTTTCATTTGGTAGTTATTTTCTTAAATATTCCTCCAATTTTTGAAGCCTAAGTTGTTTTTGGAGTCTTTAGGTCTGTGTTGTGGTGATTGTTGTCTGTGTATGTTCAAACTTATAAATTTGCTTATAATATGAGGGTAATATGCAGAGTGCTTGAATCTTGTTCAAGCAGTACATCAAAAGTCTCATTTGGTGGAAACAAAATTCTTATCCTTCGGATTTAATTTTAGTTAAGTTTTTGTCTGAGTTCTTCTGAAATTTCTCAATATATTTTTAAAGTATTGTTATGATTGAACGTAGTTGTGATATTGGGGTAGATAACTATAAACAAACAAACTATGGATCTGTTTCATTCAATTTAAGTTTTAAAATTCATCACAGATTCGGACATTGCAGGAAGTGAATTTTACCATTCTAAGTCATACTATTTTCCTTTGGAGAAGTACTTTAGAATCAAATTATTGGCTATACTTTCAATAGATACTTATTAGTACAGGGTAATACTCATTTTGGGTATTTTCCTTCTTCCTTCTCAAATTTAACAGACCATATTTTTCGAGTTACTTGTCAGTATGGGTGATTATGCTTGCACGTAACTTAATAACTTCTAATTGGTTTGTTTTCTTCTAATTTTATCACTGCTAAAGAAATTATAAACTAAGTTAGTGGTAATAGAACTAAAAGGCAAATGAACTTATTAGATTTGTGTCTATTATTTGCAAAGTCCTGTCTCATATGAGAAAACTGAAATACTTGGGGTGTTGATTAGGTAAAATCTTTATCTTTTTCACTAATTCTATGTACAAATTGCATTTCTCTTATGTGGTAGATGTTCGAAAGGCAAGTTGTAACCTTTGTAAAACTCAAAATTGATTACCATAAAAGGATTCTTTCAAGAGCAGAATGTGGTGAAATTGCTTGAAAACTGGTGTCACTAAACTTTCTAAAGAAAATTTCATTGATAATTACAATAATACGAAGGAAAATGAAAATTCTGTTAGTAGGTTTTGTCAGAGTTGGCTCCTAACGCCGTGCTTTCTAAGAAACTCGGTAGATTAAGGTTCATAGTAGCAGCAATTTCATTATCATTTTCCTTCGCATGGGTGGAAACCTTTAAGAGAAAACTAAGTACATAATACTATAGCTTACCTCAGGAGGCACCATCAGGGCATTCTCAGTGGTAGCTGAAAGTTTCCCATATAGAGCACCAACAACAGCCTTAGCTATTTCAATTGCAACTCCTTCCTATGAAAACAAGATATTGAACAGACAATTTCAAGGGACATATTAAAGTACAATAAAAAGCAATGCATCGCAAAGGGATGCATAAATGATTTAAACGTGGATGATAATTGTACATGTATTTGTAACAGTGACATTTGGTACTAGGAGTTAAGGTCTTCATCTTTTTCACTAATTCTGTGTACAAAGTACATTTATTTTGTGTGATAGTTGTTCGAGTTGTTACCTTTATAAAACTCAAGAACATAAAATGGTTAAATTGCTTGAGAACTGGCGTCAATAAACTTTCTAAGGAAAATCTCATTGATAATTACAATAACGCTAAACTATGAACCTATATTCGAGATTTAACTCCCAAAATAATGAAAAATGCTACAATGAAGGAATAAGATCTGACTGATCATCAATTTTAACTTATAAGGTTCACTTTGAAAGTTGGGAAGTGTCACCTGCATACTCATGCCATTGAACTTAATTTTATCTGGTGTATGTGACTTAATGGCAGAAATAGATTTGAATCGTGAAGTGATGTAATGTAAGTATGAGATGATTATGTCTATAGATATTAATTAGTTTAATTCATTTCCTCTATAAACATAAAGACACATAATTAACACTGATAGATTCTGAACTCAACTCATAAATTTCTTTCAGGAATGGGAGATGTTGTAAAAGTAGCATGAAATGCTCTTAATTTTTTACAAGAATTTTGAAACTCAACTCATTTCAATGCTAGAACTTTGGAGATACATATTTCAAACGTTTTTATGCGCAAGAAATATGGATGAAATGGAGCATTGGGGTAAGTTCGATTGACTTAATTAGGAGATTAAAGAGTTAGAATTCAAATTTCCTGAGATGAATAAGATGTTGATTGGATGGATAGCTTGATTTGAGTATCAAGTATCATACTTCTTATTTTGCAATTAAAAAAGATTACTGGGATTTTTAATGCATTAGTGGCACTTGAAAGAGAAACACGTTTGACATTTTCACTTGTAATCTATGAGATAGTTAGTTATACTGCTGAGTGATTGCTAATTGTGATTTATTGGTTTTTTAATACAGGTGTTCAATATTATCGATAAATTGGTTCCTCTTTTGACTCTCAACTGTTTTCAAGGAGGAAGAATGGAGTGAGAATTGTATAATGTATGAAGAATGGGGTGACAATAGGAAGGCACAAGCAAATTTAGTCGGGGCATGAGGTTTTCACCCGGCCCTCCTAGGCAAAAATTACACTTTACTTATGAGGTAATTCTTTACTTTTTATGTATATATTAAGATTTTGAGTCCCCTGTACGCAAAATTCACCTTGATGAGAATTGTATGCTTGGACGCTCATCTAAAGTTGATTTAGTTGATTGATTTCGAAAATAAGAGAACAAGATAAAACTACTAAGGCTTTTCCTGAAGAATGCGCAGAGGTAGTTTAATGTTCATTTAGATGTGTTGAAGAAACAATTATGATGTTGATGTTTTTGCAACTTCTTATTCTCACACTATTTATTGCTAATATTGAAAGACAAGTTGTAAGTACATCATTTGTATTCTATTCTGAGTCAAGCTTTAAACAATTGATTTAATTTGTGCATTATGTGATTTTAGAAGCATTGACGCTCCCACTATTATGAGCTATTGAAAACAAAATGAGGCACAAATAAGTTAAAAGTCGATCTAAGCTTCTACTACTTGGTAAAGGCTGCGCTCGAGTAGCCATTTACTTATCAGAATACAAGGTAACGTTGATAATTGCTAAGATTCTTTAATAAGATTCTACATGACTATTTTATAGCTTGTGAATTGATTTCAGGTGGAACTCCATATCTAATCTTGGAATTATGTATTTCTCATAACTACACAATCAAATGAGTGTGATGTGGTTACCGATGCGGCAGGCTGATATTGACCATACTAAAATAGAGCATCAGTAAGTTATTGCATATGTTTTTTTTATTAGCTTTAGCTATTTTGTAGAATACTATGAAAACTGAATAAATTCTCTTTCTATTTCTATTCATTGTAAATAGAGATGTTGAGGTTTATTCTATTTTAATTTCATTGTTGTCTTAGATCAGGTACAACATTGAGGAAACCTTTTTTTTTTAAAATATATATATATATATATCCATACTGCTGAAGCAATTATTCAAAAGTGAAGCTCCTCCTCCTTGGACATTGAATTTAGTTGTACTAAAAGCTCAGATGTTACAGGATTAGAAGTTGAGTCCAAATTATGCAGGTGTAAAAATTGCAGTCAACTATCTAATCATCTGTCCAACATTGCAATTCAACGAGGACAATATCCTATTTTTGATTCATTTACTCCTCCTTCTCCCCAAGCCAATAAGAATATGTGAACCTAAATAGAATGGGATGACAACTTTTAGATTAAATCTACTGCATCTGTTTCGTGATTGCAAATTGGATTTGTCTCCTGTACTTATTTTTGTTCGTGGGTTGTAGCTAAGCGCACTTTTTTGAACTTCGGATGAATCAATAAAATTCTACTCATAATGCCGTGTTATTGTGAGTAGGGTGTTCAATAATAAAATGCTTTTAAAATAATAAGAGAACATGCAGAAGTACCCCTCGACCTATGTCCGAAATATCAGAGACACACTTATACTTACTAAGGTCCTATTACCCCCTGAACTTATTTTATAAGTAATTTTCTACACCTTTTTGGCCTATGTGGCACTAACTTGAAATAAAAAGTCAACCAGCGTTGGGCCAACAAGATAGTGCCACGTAGGCCGAAAAAGGTAGAAAATTATTAATAAAACAAGTTCAGGAGGTGATGGGAGCTTAGTATATTACAAGTGTGTCTTTGAGATTTCGGGCATAGGTTGAGGGGTTACTTGTGCATTATCCCAAATAATAATAATAATAATAATAATAATAATAATAAAATAAACAATTGAAAAAACTAAACTTGTGAGAACATTATAAATTTCCGTATTGAGCTGTTTATGTTAGTATCAATTTGATTTCTCTCATCTCTCTCTAGCTGGTATGTTGTTATTTTTACATTGTATTGTTCATGAATTTTATTCTCGTGTCTTCATATTTGGAGTTTTTTTCAATTTGAGTTAGTTTTTCATGTTCAATTTTTTTTTTTTTTTGCTTAAAAGACCTCGATAATTTAAAGCTTCAATTTTGGTTTTGTTGTTTCATTTTTCAATTCGCCCATGTTGCATTTCAATGTTTTTTGTCATATGCAGTAATTAATTTGACCTTTCTGTTCATATGGATTTTTTATGCAATTAAACGAAAAAGAAAATTTCAGGACATATTTGATTCCAAGCGAACCAACTTTTTGGGTTAGATTGGCATTACCTATGGCCATCAACATTTCAAGGGAGCATTTTAGAAAAGATATAAAGAGTGAAGAGATATTAAACTAACCACCTTGTTCCTAACTCCATCTATGTTTTTGAATCTATGTGAATGGTGTATCAAGTCATTGTCAACTGAGTTGGCTGTAGTATTGATGTAAGTCGTAGCACCTTAAGTCGTATTGTTTTCTATACGAAAAGAGAACACTAGATTCCGAGGAGAAAGTTTTAAAGGTTCGCGCACAAGCTGATCAACTTGAAAGCCAGTTGGGAGGATAAAAGAGGAAGTTGAAATGAAGAAAAAGGATAAAGAGACTTCATAGCGTATAAAGGTGAAACTGAGAATAGAATATCCAAGTTAAATTAGTAGGTTGACAAGGCGAGCATTTGATAGATTTTGCTTCTTTTATAAGATAATAAGTAGCTTTTTTTGCATTCTTTTCTTTTTTCGTTGTAGTTGTATTTTTCTGAAGCGTTTAATTTTCCTCTTATATAAAAACACTTTATGTAAATATTTTGAGATAACAGGTGACTTCCAAAACATTTGTCTATGTATTAATATCCTAATATCCATTTATTTTTTCTTTTATGTAGGATTGGATTGTTGTTACTTTCCATCTAACTGAAGCAATAGAAGGAGATATGATGCAACACAAAAGAAGCTCAATTTGCCTAGAGCGTAGCACTAGCCTCACATCTCGTACACCAAAACGACTAAAGGTCCCTGTGCCCATTTCATCCAAAGTTTGTCTTACTTCCTTTTTGCTGCAATGCTGTTATTCTTAGTGCAGATGTTTCTAAATAGAGTTATATTTTTCATGAACTTCATATCTTATGTTGTCTGTAGCTTGTGGATAAGAATATTTTTTTCTTGGATACTTTCAAAACATAGCTAGAAATGATGTACGTAATGACAACATCAGATTCTTCGCTAGAATTTGACACTGTTCTTGGTGTGTTATACATTTTCATTGAGTTAAGGATTTAATATTTTGCTTAACTTTAGTATATAAGCGAAGACTAAACTGATCGAAGAAAACTCTAAAGACGCTAAAGTAGGAGTAGCTCCTTTCAGTTTTCCTACTTGAAGTGTCTGGATTATAGGAGGGAATTGGACACATTTGTCTAGCTGCTTCAAGTTATAAATTTGTTTATTTATAAATATTTATATGTTGATCAAGGGAATCTATCAAAAATTTTAATTCGGTGCATCTTCTCCCCCACCACTGCAATATGCTGCAATCTATATCGTTTGAGTTCTTGATAGGAGGAGAGGTTTGGTGAACGAACAGTAGCTCTCCAGCAGCTGATGTTACACCATATGACAAGATACATTCTGCAGGAATTGTACTATGAATTACAACTATTACTTCTAATAAGGTGTAGCAAAAAATTTTTAAATTATTTTAGGACACGGTCTTTGAGGTACCAAATGGTGGAATATCATTGGGATATTTTTCTTGCACTTGGTGAAATTATGTCTGCCAACAGAAGCTAAATCAAATACTAGATGGTAATCTGTCAAAGGATTAAACGACTCCACGTTAGGAACTTACTTATCGTTTGCCTAAATACACTATCTGTTATTCATGTCGCGTATGTTCGTGAGATTCGATGCAATTAGTTCAATTCTAATTTTTCAACAGTCTTTGTTTTTCTAAGTACAAATAAACAGGATAAAATGTTACCATTCCTAGGCAGTCTGTCTGATGATTCACTTCATTCAAGATAAGTGTAGTTCACTGACGTTTCTTGTACTTACTGACTTCTTTGTTCTCAATCGTAAGTTTTCTACTATGTTTTGTCTATTAAATTCACTTTGTTGGGTCTGTTAGTTCTTATACATTCCTGAGTTGTTAAACTTATTGCATATTCAATTTGAAAGAGAATCACAAATGGGAGGAGAGAAAATTGCAGAGAAATTAGAGAAGAGTGATTCAAATTCTGAATTGTTGCAGTAATTTGGTGATGAAATTTCACATTTGACTTTAAAATTAGGTAATTCATTATTTGAATCCTAAATTTCTGGGTTCTCCTTCCCGTTTCTGAGTTGATTTATTTTTTCCACCAGACATTGATTTTTCTTCTCTTTTAAAAATTTGACTCATACATCATCCATAGAATTTTTTTATACATTTCTTTCTCCATTTTCTACATGCCAGAAATTTGATATTATGCTTTTAGGAAATGATTTCTTAATGTAGGTAGCTTCTAGAAAGTTGCTATTTGTTATGTGCTTCAACTAATTAGTCAATTTTATGTGTTTTCATGTTCAAGTAGATTTGATAATTTGAGTAATGTCTATTCTTTGTAACTTTCCCATCTCTGAGAAGTTTACTTAGATATTTAGGCATGACCCACTACACTCTTATAAATAGTGAAGAATAAATTCTAGAGCGGCCCACAAATCTATTTACTTCACAGTCATACCGTTACTACTACACTGTTCTTGCTACAATCTGATTATTATTATATACAAATGACTAAAATCATAACATAAAGATTCATACACTGATAGACATGTATAACTAAATATTCCACTTTGAATCAAAATTAATTTCCAATCTTTTGCAGGTACTCTTCTCAAGCTCTAACACACACCAGAAGGTAGGCGAGGTGCAGCACTATATAGTGCTTTTCTCAAGCTCTGACTAACATTGGTAGGTAGGCGACATGCAAACTATATAGTACAGGAATGTAAACACTCGACACAAATGATTGTCAAAATATATATATATATATATATATATATATATATATAGATGTCACATCACCTCCTCTATGATCCTCCTTTTATATACTAGATAGACATATATATATATATATATATATATATATATATATATATATATATATATGTATATGTAAACATCTAACCTTCAAATGAAATTTGTGGGTCAGTCTCTACATGCGAGCTTTTAGATAGCAAATATCTTTTAATGTTGGGCCCGTGCAGCACGGACCATGTCTATCTAGTATATAAAAGGAGGATCATAGAGGAGGTGATGTGACATCTCTTTGATTCAATTTTTTTCTCGACTTTTTCCCAATTTCTTTCATTGAATAATAAAAAATTCAAGGGAAAAGGGTCAGATACCCCTCAACTTTGTCATTTAGAGCTTATATACCCCTTGTTATAAAAGTGCTCATATATGCCCTTACCGTTATACAAACGGCTCACATATACCCCTGCCGTTACAAAATGGCTCACATATACCCTTCATTTAACGGAAGTTAAAAGATTAGTTTTAAATTTATATTTATTACTTGTAATTTTAACAAAAAATTATTTAGGGTATATATAATTCTTCTATCAAAGTTCAAGGTATATTTAATTTTTTTCATACAGAAATTATTTTTTGACTTCTTTTATTATAAATTATTTGAGTTTCTTATTCTTATTTTGTTTTTTCTTTCATTCCTTAGTTTAAAGAAACAAAATTTTGAACTTTTTTTTTTGTGTATATTGTAATTTAATTTCGTATTCGAAGAAAAAATGTGGTCATCTACAATAAGTTTTACAAGAATATTAGTGAAACATAAATAAATTTATCAAAATAATAATTATAAATTAGTCATTGAAACAAAAAAAAGTCAAAAAAATGTTTGACAAGGATTAAATTTATTCATATAGGATTATATTTTTTAGAAAAAAATAATAAAAATTAGATTAAAATTATTATTTTTTCATTTCCGTTAGAGGAAAAGGGTATATGTGAGTCATTTGTTTAAAAGTAGGGGTATATATGAGCCACTTTCATAACAAGGGGTATATCAGCTCTAAATGACAAAGTTGAGGGGTATATCAGACCCTTTTCCCAAAATTCAATAATATTTATTATTCTAATTATATCTAATAAGTTACAACAGAACATCCATTTATTTACATTCCCTACTTAAATAATATGTCTCTTCAACTTATTTTTAATTATTCTTATTGTTTACACAATCTTTAAATAACAATTATCTGTGTTTACTATTCAATGATCATTTTCATTTTCTCATCCTTTCTTTTTATTTGTATAATCTTTTCCTCTTTTAGATTTATTTTTTCTTTGTCTTTTTTGTCAATCAGGATCTTAATAATGTCACCATATGGTCTTCTTTTGATAAAGATCTTAAATATATTCTTCAAGATTTATCAAATGGATGTTTATAATAGTTCGATACAAGTGTTTAAAAATGAAAAAGTAATCTTAGTTATCTTGAAAGATGTCATCAAGCAGATGGTCAGATTAGTACGAAAGTATGAATGATTTTGAATATTTTTAAGATTCATTCATGTATTGTTTCGATTTCAATTAATATTATTCTATTCTTTTCTATTTTATTTTGGTAAGGTATATAATTTCATGTAATTCAATAAAAAGTAAACTATGGAACTCTATTAATCAACACATTAGAAAACACAATTAACATACTCATTTCACTTTTGCTCTTTTTCTTATTTTTATGTGAATGAATGAGATGAAAAATTGTACAATTTTATTTCTGTGTGTATCTTTTGTCAAGTTTTAATTAATATTTTAATTTCTATCACATGTAAAAATATAATCTTGCACGTGATACATTTCTCATACCTATGGCATATTGATGCCCCTAAAAATATAGGAATAGTTACTAAACACACAGCTTTACTTTACTTATTTTTAATATTTTCCTACTCTTTTATTAAAATTCAAAAATTTCTTTTATACACCCAATGATACTTAACTTACTTTTTACGTTGGAAATCAAAACATGAACTTTCCCATTCCCAAGAATTTCGCCCAAATTTTCCCCCCTAAATTTTTGGATAAAATTTTAAACTAAATTTGAAATTCAAAAAAAATCAATACCTATTCTTCCGCTTTAGAGTTTTTCAAGTAATTTTTCTTCACTTTTTTTTGAATTTTTTTGTGTATGTAATGTTCTGCGTTATAGTTTTCTTTCTAGAATCGAAAGTTTCAAAAATTTGAGTTCTAAATCATTCCATGACCCTAACAAGAGCGAAATAACAATCCTTGTTCATTCGATTTAGAGTTCAGAATTCGTTTATCATCTTCTCCAGTAAGTTTACTTTTTTTTTAATATATATTTCTTATGTATCTAATGTTCTTCCTTTTCTAATTTTTTTTTGAGAAGCGAAAGTTTCGAAGATTTGAGTTCTAAATCGTTGCATGATTCTACAGTCATGACAAATCCAAGTTTTAGTAAGATATCTTCTTCAAAAAATAGACATGCATCAACTTCGAAAGACCAAAAAAACAAAAGAAAAGGGGTAGAAAGGCGCCACCTCCGATCATTCGACCAACACTACCTACGGTATCAACATTTGTATCCCTATCCATCCTGATTTTTGTATCTTTTTCAGTAGTTGGATGATTGCTTTTTTTTTTATTTAGTTTATGTCATTGCACTCATGGAACATAGAATATTGTTGATACTTTTATTTCTTACACATTCCTGAATGCTTCATAGCCAAAATTTTAAGTATTGATTTATAATTTTTTGATACCTTATTTTTTTGTATATTTATATAACAAATGAAATATTTAGGTATTTGTGTCTATATTATTTGTTGGACAAGAACATATACGTATCTAATCTGTTTTAGTTGGATGCATTGTTGATATTAGTATAAAATTGCATGAACATTAATGTATATAAGATTATTATTTAAGTATCATATTTGTTTTAGGGATGATTCTGTGGCGAAAAACAATGTTGGTCAACAATCCAAGTTTGGTAACTTCGATCATCAAACCATTTCACCCATGGAAATGGATTTTTGCAAATGTTGATGATATTGATGAACCTACCGTGGAGGTTGGAAAACAAAAGGTATCTCTTAAAAATGTCCCAAAGGTATGTAGGTATCTGATACTTAAATTAGTATCACATGCATTATAATGTTATTTAATCCATTATATAATTTAATAATGTACCTTTTTGATGATTGATACTTTAATAATGAATTTGTTGTCGCTATTAGTGTACTAATTGCACCTTATACATTATAACTGTATATGATACTTTTAACTTGATTGTAATTTATACTTTAATTAATGAAATAGATGTTGCTATACTTAAATTGCTATTTTAAGTATCACTGGTATGGAACACTGTTATGAAAGTATGGTATGAACAAAGTCACGACTAGATATGTTAGTGATACTGAAGATCCTACAAGGTCAAAGAGTGGCTACACAACACCAACAGAAGGTGGACTGATTAACATAGAATAGTTAGGTTTTTATTGTGTTGAAGTTACGTTAATTAGTATTTTGTAATATCACTTCTCCTTCCAACACAATCTTACTAAGTAATTTTTAATTTGAAAAATATTTTTGGTCAAGAAATGTATTTCAATGTTAATTTTTGTCTCCAAGTATATAATTTAATTTACAGTAACTTGTTATAAATTATTTTTTTATAAGTATGATTTACACAGATACTGCTGATACAATATAACAATTGTACACAAAATATCTGATAATATATTTTACAAACAATTTAAACAAACTAATTATCAATTTAAATTGTATACATTAACATGTGGTAGTCTTGAAGTAAATCACGTCTGATACTATATTATCATCAGATAAACAATATTCATAAAATTATTAAGTATTTGATACACATCCTATTATCAAAAAATAAATTTGTGTATATGTGACAATTGATACAAAATAATTTACTTAATACATTTAGTATCGTTTACCATGTTGAATCATATAACTTTGATTAAAATCATAATTACCAACAAAAGTTTGTTGTCAGATACATAATGTATTTGACGTTTAATGTAAATGAGACTAAATAACTTATCAATATAGCTTAATATAATTACACGTGATATAAAATAATAAAATTCGATATATTAAGTATCATTCTACAATTTGATACAAAATTAAATGTATCACATTATGATACTTTATTGTATACAGTAATAACAAATTTAATCTTAATGACATTTTTGAAATTTAAATTTTTACAAATCAGTTAGAGGTTTATGCAGACAGGATGTTAAATTTGTTAAACATCCGTATAATTCGTCGGGTTAATTTAATCCCTTTTTATGCTATAACTGATAACAACAAATAAAAAATTAAAGTATCCGCCCGCTTTAATTATTAAGTATAGTTCTGTAGTATTATGTATCTGAAATACTATAAAAAGGAGATTTTTGGTAAATAGTGAAAAAGTAGGGATAGAGAGTAATTTGTTCCTTAGACTATGTGATTTGCCTAATTTTTACAAAAATATATGATATGATTTGTCATATTAAAAAAATAGTCACAAAATAAATAAATAGATACATGATCTTTTTAGTATTTTCATACATTTGATGAATAAATAAATTATTTAACAAAAAGAATGAAGAAAAATTTTCCCCTAAAACACATTAATTACATAAAACTAAAAAATGTTACTTCTTTAACTTTTCTTAATTATTGTAAATGAGAAACATAAAAAAAAGTCATGTGACATTTATCTTTTGTATTCTTTTTTTACCCTTTTTCTTATTTAAATTAATTGATTTTTTATACAAGTGGTTTACTCAATTAATAATAAAATATTTTTTTTTTTAAATAGAGAAACATTTACACCAAAAACTACTGACATACCAATTTATAACGAGTAACTAATAACTATCCATAGCTCACATCTTTCAAATTTTCACTCTTCAAATAATTACTCAATAGTTTATTCTCCATAATTTATATTTTTTATCTATGTAACTTCTATTTTTAATTGATAATTAATAATATTCATGACTTCAAAATCTTTCAGATGGATAAACCCCTCCCCCGTCCCTAAATTAATTACTGTGCAAGTTATGTAGTTTTTCTTATCTTACTTAGTTGCTATAAGTGTCAATTTTAAGAAGGTTTTTTTATAGAGTTATATATTTTATTAGCATTTTTATATAGGGAAATACCCAAGTACCCCCTCAACCTATGCCCGAAATCTCAGAGACACACTTATACTATACTAAGGTCCTATTACCCCCCTGAACTTATTTTATATGTAATTTTCTACCCCTTTTTAGCCTACGTAGCGCTAGTTCGAAAAAAAAGTCAACCATCGTTGGGCCCACAAAATAGTGCCACGTAAGCTAAAAAGGGGTAAAAAATTATTAATAAAATAAGTTCAGGGGGTAATAGGACCTTAGTATAGTATAAGTGTGTCTCTGAGATTTCGGGCATAGGTTGAGGGGGTACTTGAGCATTATCCCTTTTATATATAATAAATATACATTTATAAGAGTGTACTAATAGTTTTTGGTATATTGCAACTGTTGCTTCTTTTTTTTTCGTTCTGTAATAATTATTAAATTATTATGTTGCATTTTTTCATCAAAATAAAAGTCTAATTTTTATTATTTTACAAGCAACATACTCTTAAAAGATATAATTATTTTAGATAAAATAATGTGGTAAGCATGACTTATATATATATTTTAATGAACATCGTAAAATTTAATTTTGTCTTAAAAATATAATTTAAAATTTAATGCAAATGCACAAAAGAAAAACTTTGAAATTATTTTTTTTTCTTTACATATTTTTAAAGATAACATACCAAATAGATTATACGAAATCAACTATATTTAAAATACTAAAAACATAGATAGTTGATTATAGGTTGAAATATAATTTATTGGGTTTAATGTTAATAATATTTGACTCAAAATATTTAAACAAAAAAGATTACTCATATAGCGGATATGTTTACTAGTTTTATAATGAATGGGCAATAACCGTCCTAATAAAATGTTCTTAGTAGGGGCAATCGGATCACAAATGCATGTTTTTCATATGGACATTCAGGTCGGGTTGACTTGATGAAGAGACTATCTTTTCATGTCCTTGGTTGATGCTTAAGCTAAGTTACAGAAAGACAAAAGGGAGAACTCACCATCAACTTTTTTGGGATTTTTAAAAAAAAGTGACATTAAGGTTTCAAAATAAATGGATGGTGACATAAGTCTTAAGTATTGGTGTAGGTGACAATTATGTGATTAATGATTAAGGATTGTGGAGTTGCCCTTAAGTTTATAAGTTGACAGTTTGGTCCACTGAATTAAATGAAGGGTAAAAGGGTAATTTCACAATACCTAATTTAACCAACTTTTGGTGGGGATTAAATGAGGGATAAAAATGGTTAATTGACTATACCAAACCTAATTTAACCAATTTTGGTGGGAAAATATCGAGCCAAAAGAGGAAATAAAAGATTTTTTCCCCCGCCTACAACTGTCGTATTCGTCCTCCTCTTCTTCTTCTGCTCTCGTCTTTGCTTGCTTTCTTACGTTTCTTTCTGCTCTCTTCATCAACCTTCTCTTCTTCTTCTTATTTTTGTACATTGCGGGTCTTCGCTGGTAGTGCTTGTGCTTTTTGAATCAGGTTTTTACCTAATCTGTAATTGGTGGACCAAATTTCATTTTGTTCAATCGAAATTACTGCATAAGCGTTATACACCACTGTTTCTGGTAAGTACAATTAATAGTTATTTAAAATCAATTCATTATCATTTGATCTGGGTACATACATTTTTTCAATAATTTGCATTCACTTTTCCAACATATTGTTATATATGTTGCAACAGTTGACTATTATAACATATTATAGTTATATGTAGCAACATGTGATTTATTTTCACAACAGAACAGTCATATGTAGCAACATATGACTTACATATTGCAACAGAATAGTCATATGTAGCAACATGTGATTTATTTTCACCATAGAACAGTTATTTGTAGCAACATATGACTTAATCTCGCAACAGAATAGTCATATGTTGCTACCTATGATATAACTAAAAAATGTATCAACATGTTGATTTATTTTTCACAACAGAACAGTCATATGTAGCAACATATGACTTACATCTCGCAACATAATAGTCATATGTTGCTACATGTGATATAATTAAAAATTGTAGCAACATGTGATTTATTTTTCACAACAGAACAATCATATGTAGCAACATATGACTTACATCTCGCAACAGAATAGTCATATGTTGCTATATATGATATAACTAAAAAATGTAACAACATGTGATTTATTTTTCACAACATTACAATCATATGTAGCAACATATGACTTACATCTCGCAACAAAATAGTCATATGTTGCTACATATGATATAACTAAAAAATGTATCAACATGTTGATTTATTTTTCACAACAGAACAGTCATATGTAGCAACATATGACTTACATCTCGCAACAGAATAGTCATATATGTTGCTACATATGATATAACCAAATAATGTAGCAACATGTGATTTATTTTTAATAACAGAACAATCATATGTAAGAGCATATGACTCAAATATCGCCATAGAATAGTCATATGTTGCTACATATGCTTATTCTTCATAACTAGTAATTGTTTTTTTAAATATTTTCTTCAGGTATAATGCCATTATTTGTAGGGATTGATTGTCGTGGTAAATGGGTTGAGAAGAAAAATCGATTCATATGGTGTTGGGAGGATAGTAAAAAACGAGGAGACAATTCAATAGAGATGTATATCGAAAGAAACATTTTGTATGATGAGTTCTTTAATTTAGTTGTGCAAAAGTCTGGATACAATTGTAAACCGCAAGATCGTGTCACGAGTTACATCCCCATTTTTCATAATGAGAAGGTTTTACCTTTTAGAATAACTGATCAATCTAGTTTGAGTATTTATTTGAGAGGAATAGAGAAACCGCCAATATTAAGAGTCTACGTGGATGAAACTACTATCGAGGAGGATCATAATATAGACAAAGACCAAAAAGATATATTCAATGAAGAATTTCATCCTGCGGACATGAATAATCCTGATGATGAAATTGGAATAGGTGAAGGTGAAGGTGAAAGTGAAGGTGAAGGTGAAGCTCAAGCTGAAAGGTCGGACCTTGAGAGCAAGTTTCCTCCCACACCTATAGTTGGCAGCAACAATTCATGTGCTTCTCAAACTTCACGTGTGAATAATGTTAGAGATGATGAAACAAGATT
Organism: Solanum peruvianum; assembly: GCA_027705065.1. Taxonomy (NCBI): domain Eukaryota; kingdom Viridiplantae; phylum Streptophyta; class Magnoliopsida; order Solanales; family Solanaceae; genus Solanum; species Solanum peruvianum. The sequence continues at coordinate 23,677,531 of JAKWJD010001758.1, forward strand.
TTATAAGGGAATGTCATTCAAGAACAAGCAAGAACTGGCAAATTCATCGAAAATTGCTTGCTTGAAAAAGATTTTAGACTGAAAAAGATGATCAATTCTCGTAATGTGTTTTTCTTTTAATGTTTATATCCGGATTGCAATTGGTGGCTGAGGAGTTGTGAAATTTACAAGTAGTGACACGTTTTCCATTAGAATCTACGAAAAGTGACAAACGTGTGGTTCAGAGCATCTTACAAGCCATAATGCCCACGTCACGGCAAAAGTCATAGGTAAGTACTTTGAAATACCATCCACAAGAGACATGTCAAATCAACTCCGCACAGAATTGGGTTGTAAGGTAAGCTATTGGAAGGTTTATAAGGGCATGGAGCATGCTAAGTCTAATTTTAGGGGAACACATGAGCACGGGTACGCAGTGCTTAATGCATACTTGTATATGCTTGAAGTTGTGAATCCAGGAAGCAAGACGGCATTGTCGCTCGATGAAAATGGGAGGTTCCAGTACTTCTTTGTATCATATGCTATTTGGATTATTGATTTTCAAAAAATAAGAAAAGTAATAGCCGTATGGTACATTTCTAAGGAGCAAGTATGGAGGAGTTCTGCTATCTGTCGTGGCACAAGATGCCGAGAATCATATATTTCTAGTGGCTTTCTGTGTCGTGGACAAGGAATGTGATGCCTCATATGAATATTTTTTTCAAAATATGAGAAGCTTTGTTTATGATATTGATGAGTTGTGCATTATCTATGATAGGCATCGAAGTATTCAGAAGATGGTTTCGAGAATCTACCTTGCATCTCATTATGGTTATTGCATGAGACATCTTAAGAAAAATATTCGAAATAACTTTCACAATTAAAAGGTTGTGTACCATTTATAAAGCAGCAAAGGTGTACGATATATGTGAGTTCAATGACCATTTCAATCAAATAAAAGACTTGGGACCAAAGGCCGCTGAAGTTCTTGAACGTATTGGATTTCACAGATGGAGTAGGGCATTTTGCCCGGGGAATAGATACCATCTCAATTGAGTTTATTTTTACTTTATGTGTTTTGTTTGATTTTTATCTGTTGTTGTGTAGATATAACATTATGACGCCAAACAACGCGGAATAGGTGAATACCATGTTTGATGTTGAAAGAGAATTTCCCATTGTCACTCTATTTGATGAAATAAACAGGAGATTTGCACTGTTATTTCACCAGAGGCGTATGGAACTGGTGCACTCGACAAATAGATTTGTTCCTTCAATCAAAAAAGACATATCAGACTATGTCAACGCGGGCAACAAGTTGTTGGCCCATCAAATCGCTAACTACAAGTTCAGTGTCACTAGTCATGGAGATGTTGCTACTGTGGGTCCACATGCCATGACAACGATTCGATCCCAACATGATGATGATTTTGGAAATCAGATTTACTTGTACTCCTCTCCATATTATTTAGTGAAAAAAAACATAATGGCACATTGTCAGGAAATTCACCCGGTGCCAACTGAAGATTCTTGGATTGTCCCTTCGGATATCATACTGAGAGAAATACCTCCTTTATATATTGATCCAAGTAAACCCAGAATAAGGACATATAAGAGACGGGGTGGAGTTGGTGAATTATATTCAACAAAAAAAAAGTGTTCAGTATGTAAGGACTTTGGCCACAGAAAACTACATGTCAAAATCGAAATGCCTCATAAGAAGTTTTAAGCATTGTGTTGTTGAATTTTAATGAATGTTCTTTCTTATTTGAGGATGATCTCTATTATATAATCTTATTTAGAAATGCCCCAATACGTGATTTGTTTCTCTTCTTTGTTTCTGTGTCAACACATTCAAATGTTGCTACAGGATATACTAGATGTGGTAAGAGATGCAACAAATGTTGCCACATGCAAATCATATGTAGCAACATATGCCACATGTTGTGATTCGCCTGTAGCAACATATGTTGCATATGTTGCTACATATAATATATCTAAAAGCAAACTCCAACGTAATCATTATTTAAAAGTATATATTGCCATAGATGATTATATGTAGCAACATATGACTCAAATGTTGCTACATATAATTATCTGTAGCAACATATGACTCAAATATTGTGATGGACGAATGTTGTGATATACGCATCAGCTGTAGCAACATTTGACTCAAATGCTGCTACATATAATCATCTCTAGCAAAATATACTTTTAAATAATAATTATGTGGGATTGTGCTTTTAGATATATTAAATGTGGCAACATAAGCAATAAATGTTGCTACAGATGAATCAGCTGTAGCAACATATGCCACATGTTGTGACGGACGAATGTTGCTACGTATAATCATCTGTAACAACATATGACTCAAATGTTGCTACATATAATCATCTGTAGCAACATATGCAACAAATGTTTCTACATACTATCATCTGTAGAAACATATGACTCAAATGTTGCCACATATAATCAGTTGTAGCAACATATGACTCAAATGTTGCTACAGCTGATTCATCTGTAGCAACATCTGACTCAAATGTTGCTACATATAATTACCTATACGAACATATGAATCAAATGATGCTACATATAATCATTTGTAGAAACATATGACTCAAATGTTGCTACATATAATCACCTATACCAACATATGACTCAAATGTTGCTACAACTGATTCATCTGTAGCAACATATGCCACATGTTGTGACAGACGAATGTTGTGATATACACATCAGTTGTAGAAACATCTGACTCAAATGTTGTTACATATAATCATATGTAGAAACATATGACTCAAATGTTGATACATATAATCATCTGTAGCAACATATGCAACAAATGTTGCTACCTATAATCATTTGTAGCAACATTTGACTCAAATGTTGCTATAGGCGAATCATCTGTAGTGACATATGCCAAATGTTGTGATAGACAAATTGATAAAATAAACATTGTCTTTAATTACATTGTCTTTATGATAAAATAAAATAATATATTTGATAAATTAAACATTGTCTTTAATTACAAGCATAATGTCAAGGCTTTAAGCACTGAGATATTATTCCATTAACCCAAATATATTGCATCCGTTCAATTAGATTGTCACATAACAGTGAACTGGGTGGATGCAATTATGTCCGACTAATCAAGTGCTAAATGAATGCAGTGGAATATTACCCGCAAGCCGCTCCACTTGCATTTTGTACCATAGGTTCTATTCAACCGTTAATTCCCATGGTTGAGTGAGAAACTTCTCTGCAAACGATTCATTATTCCACTTTGTTTCAGCAATTTAGGCAGAAACTCGAAGACAAGTTGTATGAGTGTGAAAAACTTGTCATTTTCCGTAATCATCAGTTTGCAGTCATAAACATTGATCAATCCCTCGTGCAAGAGAATATCGACAGTCACGAAATGGTTACCCGAAATATTCATGACTGTCAAAATCTTTTTTGTATTAATCCAATCCATGCCTCTAGGAGTTGGCCTAATACCCCATACATAGTCAATCATATCATCGTCCCATACAAAGTCATCTAGTAACTTACTCATGCTTTTACCACCTGACATTGTTGCCTCATCGGTCATTTGATTATATTTATGTTGGAAGTTCATACAGAAGTTGAGATCCAGGATTCTATCTTTGAGATCATAGTAGTCCGGGTATTTCCAATGCCTCTGACGCATGAGGTTAAGGATTTTGTCAATATACTGAAATAAAAAATAATATTAAATAGTTAGGAAGATTATTCACTGAAAAGATGTATGAAATAGTTAATATTATAAAAAAAAAAAGTAGGATTACCCAGTCTTCCCACCAAACTGTTAGCCTTGTCATGTTCCTGAAATCTTGACCGATAAAAATATGTATGCCGTATTCCATTTGAATATCCTTTGCACCGGTCACCTTAATTACTGCTTCTTTTTCAGCTACAAAGGGACACCTATAAATATTCAACTTTTTATACTCTGTCACCTCTTCCTGAGAGTATTCACTGAAAAGACATAAGAAATAGTTAATAATATAAAAAGTAGGATTACACAGTCTTCACACCAAACTGTTAGGCTTGTCATGTTCCTGAAATCTTGACCGATAAAAATATGTATCCGTATTTCATTTGAATATCCTTTGCACCGGTCACCTTAATTACTGCTTCTTTTTCAGCTACAAAGGGACACCAATAAATATTCAACTTTTTATACTTCATCACCTCTTCCTCCATTACGGCCTTTGAAATTTCTCCAAATATCTTCCTCTTCAAATTTTGTATTGTCTTGGCAAATGATTCTCTTCTCCGCTTGGCGGATTACATGCATGCCGCACATTCTTTGATACAATGCCCTTCACACCCCTCTTGTTTTTAAATTCATTAAGATCTTCACTCAATTTTTGTAGATACATGATAGAATCTTCATCATGTTTCTTACACTTATCACAGAGAAAGCCACAACATCGTCTACAAGAGGTATCCCCTTCTTGTTGTCTGTCATCAGCACCAGAAGCAGCACCAACACAAGCAGTAACAGCAGCACCAACACCATCACCATCATCAACATCAACACCATCATCAACATCAAAAACAACTAATTCATTACTGACTTCATTAGGAACTCTCTCTATTTTGATGGTTGTTGCTCTAGCCAACACCATTTTAATTTTATCCACAACAGGATTAAAAATAGTTTCAACCAACCCTAGAGTTATTAGATATGAATTTGCAATTCGTCTTCTGTTGGGGTAATCCATGAATGGACAACCTAAAATAGTAAAAATGAGTCAACAGTAAGAATTTTCTGTTTCTACAGATGAATTATCTGTCGCAACATTTGTGGCACATGACTCGTCTGTTGCAACATGAGGCACATGTCGCAACACATGATTTGTCTGTAGCAACATTTGTGTCACATGTTGCTACAGACGAGTAACGTGTTGCAACATGTGACACATGCTGTTACAGATGATTAATCTGTAGCAACATTTGTGACACATGTTGCGACAGACAATTCATCTGTAGCAACAGATGAATTATCTGTAGCAACATGTGACACAAATGTAACAACATATGCCTTTAATGTACTAATAATAACTTACTGCATCCAAAAGGAGGGTTAAAAAGATATGGAATATGCCCTTCTTTGGTAGTTTTTGTTCTTGCCATCAACCATCTCATCATCCTTGGGGATGATCTCTTTTTTGCTACAATTACTTGGTGGGTCAAATAAGGAACGATTTCAAATACCCATGCATATAAAAAAGGAAAACCTGTCAATAATAAAATGTTGAATTATTACTTAATATATTTTAAAAAGATTAAAAACATGTAGTTTTACCATGAAAGCCCATGGAAAACCAAACAAGTTGCTGATCTTTTCTCTTAAAGGCCTCAATATGTAGTCGACAGTTAGATAGAAGCTCTCATGACCCCACGGGTAGTTCTTGAAAGAGAAGAAGGAAAAGTTTGCAGTAAGGAAGAAATAAATAAATTTTGAGGAATACGAAATGACATCTATAGAAGAGATACGAGAGAGGATAGAGGGAAAATGAAAATTAAAACGTTTTAATTTTTTTTTAATTTTGACAATTCGAACTGTGACATATGTTGCTACATAAATAATATATGTTGCTACATATATACTAATTGTTGCGACATATAATTTTTTCGTGTTTGTTACTATAGGAATTACATATATAGAAGAGAGGTTAGTATAAATAAATAAATATTATGGAATACGAAACGACATTTATAGAAGAGAGGAGAAAGGAGAGAGGGAAAATGAAAATAAAGTCGTTTAATTTTTTTTTAATTTTGAAAATTTAAACTATGGACATATGTTGCTACATATATACTATCTGTTGCTACATATATACGAACTGTTGCTACATATATACTATTTGTTGCTACATATATACTATCTGTTGCTGCATATATACGAATTGTTGCAACATATAATTTTGTCGTGTTTATTACTATCGAAATTATATTTTAATTAACACTTCACCAATTGTTTTATACAACTTTTCAACAAAAAAGGTAATTCACAATGATATGATATACATAACCACCTATCTAATCAATGGTTATAAACTCAACATTTTCATCGATCTTGGATTTTTTTTTAGTTCTACACATCTCTGGGTCTTCATTATTACTAACGTAACTATTTCGAGCCTTTAAAATCCCATAATTCCGTAGGAGTGAAGCATATCTCAAGCGAAGGGTGTCAGCATTAATTCCACATGATGGTACTTGTAATCCACCACTCAAATACTCAGTGTAACAAAAATTTCACAATCTCTGCATGGTATATCATCAATCAGAAAATATAATAACATCACATTTCGATAGTCATAAGACAAAATAATATTCTGATACTTACATACTACTGCTTTCTTATTGGGTAATACCAGTAACGTGATTGACTTCAAATGGGTGAGATTTGTTCTTTCCTTGGTAACATTGAAGAACTGACCAGTTGGTTCGCTCATTTTGCTAAAAAAATCCACTCAACTGAAGGTACTTTGGCAACATTGCAGCCATTGAATCTCAGAGGATAGTTTTCTATTATACCTATTTGAGGACATAAAATCATACACTTTTATGTACCGTTCCTTCAATGCAACGATTGCCAAGACCCAATGGAATTTTCCATTACTATTTGCAGGGACATAAACATCATCCGTCAAGTGCCAAGACATTCCAGAAGGTATAGCGTACCCTTTCATTATGTCAATGATTTTATCCTCATATTTACTAGAATTGTCAATGTATATTTTTAAAAAACAACTACTGGTGGTATATTTATATTCAAACTGAATCTTTTGCTTCGACTTCTTACGCAAATAGTAAAATATGACATGCACTTACTACACACATGCATAAAACAAGTGTACCAATTTAATTATATATATTCATGTACTAAACAGTACATATAAAAGTGAGCATAGATTTACCTCATCATTCCATCACCTATTGGGTTGAGACATTACGTAGAATCAGTCCTTATTCATTGGAAATGCAACTACTAAATCAAGTTCGTCAAATTCAAGTTTTGAGAAATTGGCTAAGTACTGATCCTCCTTGTTTTCTTTGCAATTGTGTAATCATTATAAACCATTATATATTGGATAACAAGAAGAAATTCTAATAATAGTTGAACGATTTTACTTACTTTATTGTACTTACTTTTTTGCATGATGCTTGTAAAGACCCTCTTTTATCCATTGCGAGAATAATTACATTATTTTAGTTGGACCCTCTCCATCTATGTTAAAACCTTCAAATGGATATTGTCGCTTCACATCACAACTGACAACTTCGACTTTCTTCCCTTTCTTTTCGCTTTCGCTTTTTTTTTTTCTGCTTCTTCATCTCCATCTCCTTTGCCTTATTCTTCTTCTCTTTAACCTGTTTTGCCTTCTTCTCCTTCTCCTTCTCTTCCTTTGCTTCTTCTCCTTCTCCTCCTTTGCATTCTTCTCCTTTTCCTTCTCCATCTCCTCCTTTGCCTTCTTCTCCTTTTTTTTCTTCTCAGTAATCATAGAAATAGTTTGAGAAATAGATTTTTTTCAACCTCCTACATTTCAAAGGCTGTGAAGTTTTCTTGGATCTTTGCACATCAATATTATGAGACATTTCCTTAAAAATATCAATGAGTTTTTAACACGGCTAATAAAATAATCATGTTGCTCTCACATTCTTCGTATAGACAAAAAGAACATTTCATGTTAGAAGATTGAGTTGTTGTCATTGATGAAACTTCTTGTATCATTTCATCAACAAGGTAAATAAATTTTTTTTGAGATTTTAAAATTCATTATAAAATAATAATAGCAGTATGTTGCAACTGATGGATAGTCTGTTGCGATAAATTAACATTATGTTGTCACATATGTACCTGTTATTGCGCAACATATCCATCTTATGTAGCAACAGATGCACATCTATACAGATTATTGCAACATTTGAATCTTATATGACAGCAGATGACCAACATATCAGTTTTACAATTCATTATAAAATAATAGAGAAAAGACATAAAATAACCACTGAAGTTGTCTTGTATTTCTAAAAAGACACTTTAACTTTGTAATTGTCCTATTACCCCATTAAACAATTATGAACCGGTATTATTATACCATCTTTGATCAGCCCCTAATTTTAATAAGCAAGTATTTTCGCACACCAATCAATACATGCACGTGTTAATTTAATTAAAAATGTATTTTTTTCATTTGACTTTTTCCTTTATTTTTTTTTGTTTCTCTCTCTTACTTTTTCAATTTTAATTTTGATTTATTTTAAATTTCATTTCATCATCCATTTTCTTTTTTTTTTCCTTCACCTCCCACCCCACATATCAAATTGAATCTCACTCTCATTTTTTTTCTTTTCTTTTCTTTTTCTTCTTCTCTGGTCAAATCCTATTCATAATATTATTTATACTTTACTAAATTATTGATAACAAAATTAATTAGTTTTTTAAATAATTTAAAATTATGAAGTATCATTAACTACTCATTTTTATATACATCCAAAATTACACTCATAATTTTAAAAGAATAAATTAATTTCCGAAAATTGAAAGAACTTAATTGAAATCGGAAAAAATAAAAACTATATGATACTCCTTAATCATCTCATTAATTGAGCTTATTTTCATATAATTTCAAAACTAGAAATAATAATTTTGAAACAATCATAATTCTCCAAATTTTGAAAAAGTTTAATTGAAATTTGGATTTAAAAAACTAAATAATACCTACTAATCATCTTGAAATCTGATGTTCTTATCAAATTGTTCGAATGTAATAGAATGTTTAGATATAGTTTTAAATTAAAGAGATAGTTAAACTAATAGTAGTAAAAAGGGGAGATGAAATTATGATAAAAAGTGACATTTAAAGTGAGGAGCTTCAATTAAGATGAAAATGATTTTTTGAAGAAGAAGGAAGAAAGAAAAAGAAAACGATAATAAGGAGAAAAAGTTAAAAAAATAAGAAACAAGAAAATGTATTTTATAGCAAAATACTTGCAAAAACAAAATTATATTCGTTTTTTTCACATTTTTTAAGAGAGTGTACACTCTCTCCATGCCAGATGGACAATAAATGATGTGATAATATCATTTCAGAATTGTTTAGGGGGTAATAGGATACTTGCATAGTTTAGGTGTATTTTTAAAAATTCGAGACAACTTCAGGTGTTATTTTATGTCTTTCTCTAAAATAATATTAGCAGTATGTTGCAACCGATAGATAGTCTGTGGGATAAATTAACATTATGTTGCCACGTATGTACCTGCTATTGCGCAACATATACATCTTATGTAGCGACAGATGCATCATACGTTGACATATATGTACAGATTATTGCAATATTTTAATCATATGTGGCAACAGATGACCAAAATATCACTAAAATGTGCCAACATACGCTAAAATCATATTAATAAAATGGCCAAAAAAAAGAACAACAATAGCAACAAAAAACGACTTTTCACTTGATGATAACATTACAGATACATTTCCTCAAAATAAGGATTTTTTGAGTTAGCCGATTTTCTTTCAAAAATGATAAATAATACACACCATCAATTCGATTAATCATTTTTTACACCTACAAAACATTTTATTGTTCATTAATTCAAGAAAAAAACTTCGAAATTGTAAAGTATTTCAAAAAATAACTTACCCATTTCTAGTTGAACACGATTACAGATCAAAAAGATGAGAGAGTAATGGAGGACTAGAGAGGAAGAGTAACGACGAATTTCCGAATTTCTAAGGAAGAAGATGAAGAAAAGAAGAGAGAGAAGCGAGGAGGGAAGATGAAAAGATTTTTCATTTTAAATTATTTGGTTTGGAATTATAAAAGTGCGCTTTTTTGTATTTTATAAAAGATTAGAAAATTTTAAAAATATTAATTTGATCCCATAATTAGTTAATTACGTTTTAAAAGAAGATTTGAGTGGCTCTTATTCAATGTGTCACCAAAAATAAAAACGAGACTTATTTGACACCTTTCGCTTAATTTTCTCAACTTTCTTATCAGGTTCTTCTCTTCCACCCCCAATTTGTTTGTATTGTCAAAGGTTATTTCATACTGTTTTTAGTTTCTTTAATAATGAAATAATTTCCCATGTCCAAGATTATTTTCAGTTGTTCTTCTATATGAATTGTTTTAAGTGGGTTATCAGCTTTAAAATCTTTACTATTTGGACTAATAGTGACTTAGAGATAGTATTGACAATCAGCTGTGGCAGAGGCACAATTTCACTTAGGGGTTCAACACTACTCTACGTATACATACATAAAAGAAAATTGATCTTGAATATACTGTGTGCCTTTCTAGAGAACCCTACTTATCCTTGACCATCAAGGATTTTGTATGTGTCCATTTGAATTACAGAATAAAAGATAGAGACTTTGTGATTGGAATGTGAATGGGGTAAAAAGTGTTGGGTTTTAGCAAGTGTGAATGGGAAAAGAAAAGAGAGAATATGAAAAGTGAGGGAACTACTTTGGAGGGAAAATGAAAAGTCATTTGCAAAGTGCAATTGAAAAGTTATTTCTCCCATATCGGCAAAAGAAAGGGAAATTGTTGTCCTTATAGAAGGAAACACTTCCATTACTTCTTAAAGAGCTAAGAAGAAGATGCCCCCTCGCGCCGTCTTCGTCGTCGCTCGGCTCGGCTTTGGCTTTGGCTTTGGATTTGGCAAATGATGTGATTGATTGATAAATTTTTTGGACAAAATTTAATCAATTTTTGTTAAATCAAGTAAATCCTGTTAATATTATATCTTATAAATTTGAGGGTAACGGTAACATTCCGAAAATTCGTTACTTTTCAAAAAGTAGTTATTTTCCTAACAGACACAATTTTTGGAAAGTTGTTATTTTTTCCAAAAGACACAACTTTTTGATAAAATGGGTCTGAACAGATTTCACTGAACAGACATGTTCCTTGCTGAAAATGGCTATAAAAGGAAGTCATTTTTTGATTTTTTAATTACTGAAAATTTTTCTTTCTCTGCATTTATTTTTCTCTCAAATAAAATCAAAGTCTCGATCGACTGAGTCTGTGTGACTTGTTGTTGTTCTTAAGTTCGTTGAAGTTAAAGAAGTTTGAGGTACCACTATTTCTTTAACAGGTTTAATCCATTTTATCTTGGGAGAATTAATCCATAATCTTGGGTACAGTGAGGGATTAAATTTCTTAAGGACACACATTAGTTTCTGTGGACTCGGATTAATTCTTGTATTCTATATTATTTTCTGCTTCATCTTATTTCTGTTTCTGTTTCTGTTACTAACTTTATAAATACAAGTTATTGTAAGAATAACAATCTTAAGAAATTTAAACACTTTCTGCATTTGAGGTTTCGGGAGATTAAAACCTTTATGGTTTTCTACTCTACTTGAATTTTTAAAATTCATTCGATTAACGATTAAAAGAACATAAGAACTTTATTGTTAAATCAGAAATAGTTTGTGTAAAGATTTGTTCTTTACTGTTAGTATTTTAATTTATCTGCCATTTGTGATAGAAAAAAAAAAGAGACTAATTCAAGTCAAACAAATGCTGGAACAGTAAGTGCTGCAACAACAACGGTTGCACATAATCGTTCAAATGCTGCCTTAGCACCGGCTGAGAAACCTGCAAAGTTTTCTGGAGTCGACTTTAAGAGATGGCAGCAAAAGATGTTCTTCTATCTCACTACGTTGAGTCTGCAGAAGCTCATCAATGAGAATGTTCTTGTTATGTCAGATGAAACTCCGGCTAATAAACGATTCTTGGTAACAGAAGCATGGACACACTCATATTTTTTGTGTAAAAATTATATTTTGAGTGGTCTGCAAGATGATCTGTACAATGTGTACAGCAATGCAGCAAAAACCTCAAAAGAACTCTGGGATGCTTTAGAAAAAAAGTACAAAACAGAAGATGCCGAAATGAAGAAATTCATTGTGGCAAAATTTCTGGACTTTAAGATGATAGACAGTAAGACTGTCGTCACCCAAGTTCAAGAATTGCAGGTCATAATCCATGATCTCCTTGCTGAAGGTATAAATTTATTTAATGCCTATGTTAGAAATATTAAGTTTCCCCTTGATACTCACATAACCTTTAATGTATGATTGATTGTGAATGATGCTTTTCAAGTGGCTGATATTGAAAAGTTACCTCCATTGTGGAAGGACTTTAAAATACTTGAAACACAAACGCAAGGAGATGACTGTTGAAGATCTCATAGTATTGAGAATCGAAGAGGATAATAAGACTACAGAAAAGAGGTCACGTGGTAATTCAGCAATATCTGGAGTAAATTTTGTTGAAGAAGATTCCATAAAATTAAGAAAAGAAAGAAAGCATCTGGTCCAAAAAGCAATCCTCCTAAGAAGAAATTCAATGGAAACTGCTTTAATTGTGGTAAACATGGTCATAGGGCTAATGAATGCCGGGGTCCTAAAAAGACAAGAAAAAGAAGGATTAAGCAAACTTGGCTGAATCCAAAGGAGAATGGACGATCTCTGTGCAATGCTTTCAGAATGTAACTTGGTTGGAAATCCAAGAGAATGGTGGATAGATTCTGGTGCTCATGCCATTTGTGCCAACAAAGAATTATTTTCATCATATACTCCAGCACTTACAGATGAAAAATTATTATGGCAAACTCCGCTGTTGCAAAGGTGGAAGGAACTGGCAAAGTCCTATTGAAGATGACATCAGGCAAGGTGGTGACTTTGAATAGGGTCTCATATGTTCCAGAATTGAGAAAGAATTTAGTTTCAATTCCAGTTCTGACAAAGAATGGATTTTAATGTGTATTGTTTCTGATAAAGTAGTAGTAAGCAAAAATGATATGTATGTAGGAAAAGGCTACCTTAGTGATGATCTTTTCAACTCAATGTATTTGCAATTGATATGAATAAAGATTTTGCTTCTTCTTACTTGCTTGAGTCTAAATGTTTATGGCATGAACTTTTGGGACACGTTAATAACAAAACCTTGCGAAAACTGATTAACTTAAATATTTTGCCAAAATTTGAGTGCAATAAATCAAAATGTCAAATTGTGTGAATCTAAGTATGCTAAGCATTCTTATAAATCTGTTGAAAGGAATTCAAATCCTTTAGAATTGATTCACACTGATATTTGTGACATGTAGTCAACACCATCACGTGGTGGGAAAAAAGTATTTCATAACTTTTATTGACGATTGCACTAGATATTGTTATGTCTATTTGCTAAATAGTAAGGATGAAGCAATAGATGCATTTAGGCAATGTAAAACTGTAGTTGAAAATCAGTTAGATAAAAAGATCAAAATGATCAGAAGTGATAGAGGTGGAGAATATGAATCTCCATTTGCAGAAATATGTTTAGAAATGGAATAATCCATCAAACTACTGCTCCCTACACTCCTCAGTCTAATGGAATTGCAGAAAGAAAAAACCAAATTTCAAAGAAATGATGATGAATGCATTACTTATAAGTTCAGTTTACCACAGAAACTTGTGGGGGGAATCTATCCTTACAGCAAACCAGATACTTAACAGAGTGCCTCACTCAAAGACAAATATAATTCCATATGAGAAAATTGAAAGGTAGAAAACCCAATTTGAAATATTTCAAAGTGTGGGGTGTTGTGTCAGCCAAAGTCCAAGTTCCTATACCTAAGAGGGTATTCATTGGATTATGCCAAACAGTAGGCATGTCGATTTTGGTAATAAGTTTGAACATCCGGATATTCATGTAACACGGTAATGAAGCATAGTGCGAATTTTGATAGTTCCACTATAACTGAATTAAGGACATGTCGATTATTTAATATAGCAATGTAATCAACGGTCAATGAATTCAGTATAAATAGGTTGATGAGTAACTGATTTTTTGAAATCTATATCTATCCATATAAAATAGACTTGAGTCATCTAGTGGGGGATTCTAAACAACCCAGAGAAGAACAAAAGAGAATGAACCAATGAAGAAAGTCCAAGACGCAGTAAACGTCAAAAGACATCTACTTCATTGGATCAGATTTGGTAACATTCTACTTGAAAGTGAGCCTCAAACATTCAAGGAAGCATGTTGTCTAGTGACTCAACCTCTTGGAAGGAGGCTGTTAATAGTGAAATTGAATCAATCTTAAGCAATCGACTTGGGAGTTAGTTGATCTTCCTCCAGGGAACAAACCCTTGGGTTCAAAATGGATCTTTAAAAGGAGATGAAAGACGATGGATGGAACTATTGATAAATATAAAGCAAGACTTGTTTGTCAAAGGTTTTAGACAAAAAGAAGGTCTTGATTATTTTGACACCACACGCCAGTGACTAGGATTACATCAATTCGGATGTTAATTGCACTAGCTGCAGTTACGGTCTTGAAATTCATCAAATGGATGTGAAAACAAACTTCTTAAATGGAGAGCTTGAAGAGGAAATTTACATAGAACAACCTGAGGGTTTTGTAGTTCCTGGTAAAGAAAAGAAAGTGTGCAAACTTATTAAGTCACTTTATGGGCTGAAACAAGCACCAAAACAATGGCATGCAAAGTTTGATCAAACCATGTTGTCAAATGGATTTAAGATCAATGAATGTGATAAATGTGTTTACATTAAAGATACTCCAATCAGGAAGTTATTTTATGCCTATATGTAGATGATATGCTTATAATGAGCAAAGACATTGCTAATAAAAAGCTAAAAAGCGTATGCTTGCTAGTAGTTTGATATGAAATATTTAGGAGTTGCTGATGTGATATTAGGAATTAAAATTCTTAAAACTCCTAACGGTCTAGCATTGTCTCAAACTCATTATATTCAAAAGATACTTAAAAAATTCAAATTTTTGAATTTTAAAAGGGCAAAGACTCCAATTGATGTAAATCTTCATCTTGCAAAGAATAAAGGCGAAAGCCAGTCTCAATTGGACTATGCTAGCATGGGAAGCTTAATGTATGTCATGAATTGTACACGACCAGACATAGCTTGCGCTATAAGTAAACTGATTCGATACACAAGTAATCCTAATCATAATCATTGGTTGGCAATGAAGAGAGTTTTGGGATACTTAGATGACACTCAAAACTATGCTTTACATTACAACAGATATCCAGCCGTTCTTGAAGGTAGTATAGTGATGCAAATTGGATTACTGGGTCAATGAAACAAAATCCACAAGTGGATACGTTTTTACTATTGGTGGAGGAGCAATATCTTGGAAATCATCCAAACAAACATGTATAGCTCGCTCTACAATGGAGTCTGAATTCATTGCTTTAGACAAGGCAGGTGAAGAAGCTGAATGGATCCGGAATTTCTTAGAAGATATTCCATTTTGGCCCAAAACAATGGCCCCTATATGCATACATTGTGATAGTCAAGCTGCTTGCATAGGAAGGGCTGGAAGCATTAGTATAACGGCAAGTCTCGTCAATAAGACGAAGCATAACTCTGTGAGACAACTACTCTCTAGTGGAATTATCCAATTGACTATGTGAAGTCAAAAGATAATGTGTCGGATCCACTTAGAAAAGGCCTAAATAGAGAGGGAGTTGAGAAATCATCGACGGGAATGGGACTATGGCCGAGAGAGAACAAGTCATCGTGGTGGTAACTCTAGTAGAAGACTGGAGATCCCAAGTCTAGGTTCAAGGAGATAAAACAAAGTCATTGATGACGGTTCAACATTGTCAAGAAAAAAAATATTATTATTATTTTATGGTCCATTCTCATGATGAGACAATGTTAGTAACCAGGATAAAGACATAAGGACTTTTTAATGGTTCTAAGTTTGATACAGGGAATATCAAATGATGTATCTATGGGATAACACATTTAGAAATCACCTATGTAAGTGTGAAGTGTAAGCCGCTTCAAGGAGAATCCGGTAAGGCCAGTTCTTTAAGCACTTACTATCCAAGATGTGTTCATGGCTGAAACGAACAAAATAATGACAACTAAGAACAATTCAAGGGTTGATTGTGTGACATATGTGTCTAGGTATACACCAAAGCTCGACGGTTCAAAATATCAAATCTACCGATTGACGAGTATATCCGATATATGTTCACTACGGAAAGTTTAAAGGGAACCTACTTATCCAGATGCGATTAACCTTTACCTACAAGACACTCAAGTTTTTTCATGCATATGTTTTAACAATAGCCTTCCCCATTCAGTGGGGGATTGTTGGTTTTTTTAGCAAGTGTGAATGGGAAAAGAAAGAGAGAATATGAAAAGTGAGGGAACTACTTGGGAGGGAAAATGAAAAGTCATTTGCAAAGTGCCAATGAAAAGTCATTTTTCCATATCGGCAAAAGAAAGGAAAAATGTTGTCTTATAGACGGAAACACTTCCATTACTTCTTAAAGAGCTAAGAAGAAGATGCCCCCTCGCGCCGTCGTCGTCGTCGCTCGACTCGGCTTTGGCTTTGGCTTTGGCTTTGGCAAATGATGTGTTGTGATTGATTGATAATTTTTTGGACAAAATTTATTATAATCAATTTTTGGTTAAATCAAATAAATCCTGTTAATATTATCTCTTATAAATTTGCGGGGGTAACGGTAACATTCCGAAAAGTCATACTTTCAAAAAAATCGTTACTTTCCAAAAAGTAGTTATTTCCTAACAGACAAATTATCGAAAAGTTGTTATTTTTCCAAAAGACACAACTTCTGGATAAAATGGGTCTGAACAGATTTCACTGAACAGACATGTTCTTGCTGAAAATGGCTATTAAAAGAAGTCAATTTTTGATTTTTTAATAATGAAAATTTTTCTTCTCTGCATTTATTTTTCTCTCAAATAAAATCAAAGTGTCGATCGACTGAGTCTGTGTGACTTGTTGTTGTTTCTTAAGTTCGTTGAAGTTAAAGAAGTTGAGGTACCGCTATTTCTTTAACAGGTTTAATCCGTTTTATCTTGGAGAAAATTAATCCATAACCTTGGGTACAGTGAGGGGATTAAATTTCTTAAGGACACCAGTAGTTTCTGTGGACTCGGATTAATTCTTGTATTCTATATTATTTTCTGCTTCATCTTATTTCTGTTTCTTGTTTGTTTATTAACTTTATAAATACAAGTTATTGTAAGAATAACAATAAGTAGATGTGACTTTCATTATTAGAATTGGATACTATATCATGTACTCGACTAACAAAAGAATGGTTCAATTGGTACCATAAACACTAAAATTTCTGATCCTTATATACCTTTATGTATGAGTTCATTGTTCAGAAGATACGAGTGACGGAAATGAGGATGTTGAGATGGATGTGTGGGCATATTAGGAACGATAGAATTAGGAAGATATCAGCAACAAAGTGGGAGTGGCCTCCATAGTGGACAAGATGAGGGAAGGGAAACTGAGATGGTTTGGACATGTGAAGACGAGATATGCAGATGCCCTAATAAGGAGCTATGGGAGGTTGGATATAGTGGGCTTGATGAGAGACAGAGGTAGGCTGAAGAAATATTAGGTGAAGGTGAGTAGGCAGAACATGATGCATCTTCAGCTTACCAAGGACATGACTTTAGACAGGAGGGTATGGACGTCACATACTAGTGCAAGATGTTAGTAAGTAGTGGATGATTGTTTTTGACCTGAGGATCTTTTGGAAACAACCTATTTACTTCTACGAGGTAGTGGTAAGGTTTGACGCCTTTAAGAAAAACAGAGTGAAGAGTCTGATTATTCCTAGATGTTGTGGAAACCTTTTTTGGATTACAATTTTTGCATGGCTTGCTGCATTGAGCTGTTAATATATGATACCTAGAGTAGCATAAGCTTGCTTCTAGTGTTTAGTGTTGCAACGTAACTTTTGCAAATCTGAGCACGTCTCACTTCTCTCTTGAATTCCTTGCAGTTTATGGCTGGTGGAGTATGTTTCCAGACTAATGTGCATACAGTTTCACAGACTTCTCCTTCTCCGGAAATCTCCGTGATATATAATTTTCCTCATGAAGCTGAAATCTCAAGTGTCTCAAGTTCTTATTCATCAAGTGGTCCGTCAAACTATTCACGCAGTGTGCAGGTAGCATTTGGGCTTCTCAAAGATGTACATATAGTAAGTACTCAATTTTTTATGCCTTCTGAAATATAACTCGCAGTAGCCTAAATACTTTGCTTCAACTATTTCCTTCCCATGGTACCAAAACCCAGGGTGCCGTGCAAAGCGTAAAAGGTCATGCATGATAATAAATCCTTGACGAGGTAACACTTTTTTTTCCTTAACCAACAACGTTAATGGAGAATTTTCTGGAAATCGCCAGCGACAACACTAAGAAGGATATAGAGACTTGTGGAGTTCTTGGTGCCATCATTGTAAGATCACTAGTATTCATTTTGCTTTCTGAAATGATACTTTTAAGACAATCGTTGAATGATGAAGAACACCAAGTGCTCTAGATTTTGCATTTTAAATAACTGGTTATAGAAATTTTAGTGATGCATTGTACCTTTTGGGGTGGCCGTGTGGCTTGGGTTTGGGACTTCCATGTTGGAAGTCTCAAGTTTGAAACCCCTTGCCAAAGAAAGCAAGGGGTTTGCCTTCTGGGTCGATCTTGTTACACCAGGCTTGTCTGGTGCGGATTACCTCTCTTATGTGGTTTGCGAGCTATTGCATAAGATTGGGGGTTTTACCCTATGCGTACCCAGAGGGTAGCGGCTGCAGGTTCCCCTTGTTATCAAAAAAAAATTGAGTTATGCATTGTAGAATGTTAAAAATGTAAATTTTTAGTTAGTGTATTCTCAAGCATTTGGCATCAAACCTTAACGATATGACTCATCGTATACATTTCTGTAAATTTGTTCCATTTGAAGTAGTATTGGTCCTTTGAGCTAAAGGCTACTGGAGTTCTCCATCGCTGCTTGATTATCTCATCTTTCAAACTCATTCTAGGGCTGAATAAAACTGTGTTTAGTTCTGATACTTGTATTATTAGGACACAAATTTGGCTGTTCTTTTGAAATGTACTTCCATTGGCTAACTTTCATTATAGTAAGAAACTGGTTTTTAAGTTGGACATATGTAAGTACACCAATTTATTTTCTCAGTATAGACAATGCTTTTATCTTCTTTTATTCCTTTACTGCTATTGAAGTTTAAAATCTCAAAAGTACTTATATTATATGATCAATTCCTAGATGATATTCAGATAACCGATGCACTTTCTGCTAACCTTCTGCTTCTCCAAAGTACTCAAGTACTGATGATGTTGGATTGTTGAGTGACTTGTTGTAATTGCTAATACTAATCCCACAAGTTAAAGGGAGTGATAGTAGATATTAGTGTTAGAATATATGCATCCACTTATTAGTCAATGGACCAGGTCCCTTGACACATAAACAAGTATGAACAGAAAGTAAATGCAGTTTAACAACACAACAATTTTACGTGGAAACCTCCTTGCTTAAGAGAGTAAAACCACGACCTGTCTCACAGGATTTTCACAACTGTTTCACTAATATTTGCAAGCAAAAGTAAAACTAGTTACACAAATGTGAGAAAAAAATTTTAATCTCACATTCAAGCAATGACTCTATTGCTTGATAAGCCCAAGTAGAAGCTATTCTACCCACTAAGCTATCCCTTCTAGACAACTTAGAATTTCAACACCACCACACTGATTCCTTTATAGATTTAGGAACAGGTTACAATATAAGAACAAAAGAATATATTCTCAAACAACTACACGATTTGATTCTGAGTTTTTCAGTTGTTATTTGAATAATTCTTCACTTTGATTTTCTATAGCCATTGGTTGGAAGGTCTGACTTTTCTGACGTCGTTGGGCAATGTGCACCCACTTTCTGTACCTTCTCCAGATGGCTGTCAACAGGCTATTCATGTTGGGAACGTGGTACCTTTACAAGGTCCCTGAGTTTATCACATTATCAAAACTCATGTTGGAAACCTGGTACCTTTAATAGGTCCGTGAGTTTGTCATATCATCAAAACTACAAATAACATTTTCCCCCTTTTTGATGATGACAAACAATACTCAGGCACCACTCCATCTTCATAACTAGTTCCCCCTGAATTACTAGTCCATCCTCCTGAAAAGAAATGCGCCCTCTCACTGTATTTCCCCTCACAAACATGTCTACCACTTATCAGTTATAATTCCCCCTTTTGACATCATAAAAAAGAGATACAGTAAACAAATAGTATCAACAATAATATCAGAGAAGACCAAAGCTTGATAGCAATCAAACACAAAGGAAATCATTCACAGAGATAGTAACTAAACACCAGGGGGAATAAAATGAATCGCATTACAAGATAAACATTTAATATATTAATAGCAAACTGAGAATCCAATGACAAAAAGACAATCCACACAAGGAAGACACAGAAAAAGATCGGGATAGACTATGAAGGAGGAGACTGATGAGAAAGGGACTGAATAATGAGAGTGAGTCTATCATTTGCAACATCATTATCCTTCATTGCCTTTTCTTGCAAAGCAATAACCTTGGCCCTCAGCTCTGCATTTTCCCTTTCGAAGGCTTGACCACAGAAGTACCAGGTCCCTCTGTCTGTGCAGTGAGAAGTTCAGCTTTTAGTATAGCAATTTCAACATCTTTTCCACTCAATCACATAGTTAATTCTTCAACTTCATGCTTGAGTTGGTCTTGGTATTCAATGAGTTGAACCATTTTTCTATTGGGATTTCCTTTCCCTTCAATACACTCACATTCAACTAGAGTATTCTCTATGACACCAGATTCAGACATTTTAAAGTTTGACACTTTGAATGTTCTGGCACTACTGATTTCTGCCGTAGACCTTGCACTAGCCTTCAAAGCATCAGCCAGCAACTTCGTAGCATCAGATCTAGTAGTAGGTCTTCTTCTAGGAACCTCTTCCACTACCTTTTCTTTTCCCTTTCTTGATCCACTAACATCCCTCCTTTCAACCTTCCATTGGATAGATTCATCATCACTTTTAGAATCAGAGGAGTTACAAGATGGATACCTCCCAAAATCTGGTGTTTTATCAAAAATGGGTTGAGTCTCTTTCACCTTGAAAAGGTTCATTTTGTTCTACCCTGGCTTCTTCTCTCATCATTGCAAGACTTCTAATGACCAGCTCTTCACTTGCAGCCAGAATGTTTGACTCAGAAGATTTGTTTCTTGGCAAATCTCCTTCAAATAAAGCGTCTGGCAGCATTTCATGATAAGGACCAGGTCAAGTAGGGACACTAGAGTTGTTCAGATCTATGGAGTGAAATGGATTTTCAGGAATATCTGGTTGAGAACTTGAAGGAACATTGGACCTAGACTCTACTGCTGAAGGAGAATATAAGGCAATAGGTTCAATATCACTAAGAGCAGTGAGTATTTGCTTAGAGGTTGAAGAAGGATCAGACATCTTGACCAGAAGAAGAGAAAAATAGCAGCTTTTCGAAGACAAAGAAAAGGGGATAAAACCAGATTTCGTCTTTTCTCTTCTTTCATTTTCTTTTAGAGTGAAGGAATGTTGAGAGACAGATTAAGAATTAAACAGAAAGAGGGAAGGTTTAAAAAGATTTGAAACGATTTCAGGTCCCTTGATTTGACGTGTCGCTTGAAGAATAAGCGACGGGACTAACAGTCAGAATGACCGATGACTGACACGTGGCTTTATCAACGGTCATATTTTTTCCATTTTAAAATTAAAGTATAAATGCTAACCTTGATTGGGACCAGGTCCCAAAACACAGCTTTATCATCATTCGTCAACTGTTCTAGCCATGTCTTTGCTAAGCTATTCCTTCCTGAATGTATACCTACAATAGGTACCAAAATGATCTAAACTAGATAGTAAATTATTGACACAAAGGATACATGCACTGCAAGTTTACCCATCAAAGGAATTCAATTGTTGAAACTCTGTAAATCAGTTAGAGGTCATCATACCCAACTTCAACCTATTACTTTCAAATTAATCTTTGCTGAGAGCTTTGGTGAAGATATCTGCAATTTGTTCCTCTGTTGGACAATATGTAAGCACAATATTCCCTTTTTCAACATTATCTCTCAAAAAGTGATGTCTAACATCAATGTGCTTCATTCTCTTGTGTTGAACTGGATTCTTTCCCATACTAACTGCACTAGTATTGTCACACATAAGAGGAATGGCTTTGATGGTTACACCAAAATACTCTAAATGTTGCTTGATCTAGCACAATTGTGAACAACATGCAGCAGCTGCTACATATTCAGCTTCAACTGTTAAAAGAGCTACAGAATTCTGTTTCTTAGTTCCCCAAGAAATGAGTGAAGATCCAAGGAAATGAGCCATTCCAGAAGTACTTTTCCTGTCAACTTGATAACCAGCAAAATCAGCATCTGCAAAACCAACTAGATCAAAAGTGTCACCTGCTGGATAGAAGAGGTTCAGGTCCCTTGTCTTCTTCAAGTATCTTAAAATACGTTTTGCAGCCTTCAGATGTGAATCAAGAGGACATGCTTGGAATCTAGCACACATTCCAACACTGTATACAATATCAGGTCTGCTAGCATTCAAATACAATAAGGACCCAATGATTCCCCTATACACGGTTTGATTCACAAGAGAATCAGATTCATCTGCTATAAGCTTGGAGTTTGTTCCCATAGAAGTATCAATAGGTTTTGAATCAAAAATATTGAATTTCTTCAACAACTCCTTAATGTACTTCTCCTGACTGATTGAGATTCCATTTGATGATTGCTTGATTTGTAGACCAAGGAAGAATGTCAATTCACCCATCATGCTCATCTCAAATTTCTTTCTCATTAATGATGAAAATTCTTCACACAAATGTTCTAATGTGGCTCCAAAAATTATGTCATCCACATATACCTGAATAATAAGTAGTTTTTGTTCTCTTTTCAATAAGAACAAGGTATTTCCTATTTTTCCTCTTTTGAACTCATTTTTTAATACAAACTTTGACAGTCTTTCATACCATGCTCTAGGAGCTTGTTTCAAACCATACAGAGCCTTATTCAATCTGAACACATGATCTGGTGGCTCAGCATCTTCAAACCCAAGAGGTTGTTTAAAAAACACCTCCTCTTTCAGGTCTCCATTTAGAAACGCACTTTTGACATCCATTTGATATAGCTTGAATCCCATGAATGCTGCAAAAGCTATTAGAATTCTGATGGCCTCCATACTTGCAACAAGTGCAAAAGTTGTTTCATCATAGTCTATTCCTTCTTCCTAATTGTATCCTTGAACAACTAATATGGATTTGTTTCTAGTAATCACGCCATTTTCATCAAGCTTGTTTCTGAAAACCCATCTGGTTCCTATCACTGTTCTGCCAACAGGTCGATGAACCAGGTACCACACCTTACTTCATTCAAACTAATGAAGTTCTTCTTGCATTAAATTGATCCAATCTGCATCACCTAATGCTTGTTTCACATTCTTAGGCTCAATAGATGATATGAATGCTGAGAATGCAACTAGATTCCTTGTTTTTGATTTAGTGTGAATTCCAGAATTCAAGGGAGAAATAAGATTATCAAGAGGATGTGATGAACTATGTTCCCATCCTGGTCTCAAAGTGGACTGGTTCAGCTGATCATCATGTTCTTCTTCTTCAGGGAGCTCATCATTTTCTGGAGAGTTTGAGGTTTTCTGGTTGGAATTCAGAGTAGTACCAGGTCCTCATCACACTTTTCAACTTCATCAGTCTTTTCAGATAGACTATGATTATCATTATCATTGTCATTCCTCAACTGATCATTTGCACCAGCTTCACTTCCTTCCATTTTCTGTGAATTGAACAGCTTAATCAACTCATCTTCATCATTTGATGCATTACTTTTCAAATTTCCATCTTCATCAAACACAACATGAATGCTTTCTTCAATACATTGAGTTCTTTTGTTGAAGATTCTGTATGCTTTACTTGATGAAGAGTATCCAACAAACACTCCTTCATCACTTCTAGGATCAAATTTTCCCAGATCATCTTTCCATTGTTCAGCACAAAACATTTGCAACCAAAAGCCTTAAGATAACTTAACATAGGTTTTCTGTTGTTGAGCAACTCAGAGGGAGTCTTATTCAATAAAGACCTAATCAGACACCTGTTAGTAACATGACATGCTGTGTTGACAGCTTTAGCCCAGAAACTTTGAGGAAGATTTGACTCAATAATCATGGTCCTGGCAATGTTCACCAAGGTTCTATTTTTTCTTTCCACTACTCCATTTTGTTGAAGAGTTCTTGGAGCAGAAAAATTATGACTAATACCATTCTCCATGCAAAAGTGATCAAGTTTTGAGTTTTCAATCTCAGTTCCATGATCAGATCTAATTCCAACAATCACTTGATTCAATTTTGTTTTAATCATTTTGAAGAACACTACAAATTCTTCAGGTGTTTCTGCTTTTGATCTTAGAAATCTTGTCCATGTGTATCTTGAGTAATCATCAACTATCACCAGAATGTATTTCTTACCATTTCTGCTTTGAACCTTCAAAGATTCACATAAGTCCATGTGTAACAGCTCCAGTACTCTTGATGATGTTACTTGCTTCTTTGACTTGAAGGATCATCTGATTTGTTTTCCGCTGACACACGCTTCACATATTTTGTTTTCACAAAACTTTAACTTTGTCAAACCCAGGACCAGGTCCTTAGAAATCAGTTTATTCAATAAAGATGAGCTCACATGCCCTAGTCTTCGATGCCAAAGATCAGCATTTTCATTTTGAGCACTAAGACATGTTAGATCATATCCATGAGACATTTCCAAGTTAGCCACATACATGTTTTTACTTCTAAAGGCAGTAAGAATCACTTTCTTTGTGGTTAGATTAACCGTAGTGCACTTATCAGAAGTAAACTTAACTTCATTTCCCTTGTCACAAATTTGAGATACACTCAAAAGATTGTACTTCAATCCACCGACATGATACACATTATCAATTGATTCTCCAAGATATTTTCCCACTTTACCAACTCCCAAAATGTACCCCTTCTTTCCATCACCAAAGAGACACCTCCTCCTTGAAGTGTCTTGAGTGAGAGAAATTTTTGATATCACCAGTCATATGTTTGGAGCATCTGCTTTCCATATACCAATATTGACTGCTGCTCCTCTCACTCACCTGTAACAAGAATCACTTGTTAGGCCTGGGAACCCATTTCAATTTGAGTTCCCAGAAAGCAGAAAAGGGAGTGATTAGATTGTTTCTAGTCCAATGGGGTAGTTTTTGAATCTTTTTGACAAAAGATTTTGGAGCAGAATCATATCCTTTCTTTGAAAACCTTTTAGTTGAAAAATGTTTTGGGGGACCAGGTCTCTCTTTTGAAACTTTTTGCTTCTCTGTATAGTTAAAGAGTCTTTCATGAGACTTTATCGAGCCAGTACACTCTTCTTTTAATTGCCCATTTTTACCACAGTGAAGACAAAGCAGATTGTTAGACACAAAAACATACTTGCTGTGAGGATTACAGAGAGGAGTAATATTCAAACTTCCTAGACCCTTCTAATTGAAATTGCTCTGATTTGTTACACTTGACAGCAACTTTGAAGATTTGTCCACTTAAGAGATTTTTCAATTTCTTCCTTAAGTTTGAAAATATCCTTTTCTAAGTTGTTTCTCTTCTCCAAAGCCAGCCCAAGATTTGTCTAAGAGGTTTTCAGTTTTTCTTCAATTTCAACTTGTAAACCATTTGACCTTCCATTTTGCTTTTCAGCTTCTTCATTTATCTGAGACAACTATTTTTTAATTTTAGTCTTGTCAAATTCTAGAGAAGTCATTTTATCTTCCATTTTCAACATTTTCTCTTCCATTTTATCTTTGTTTTCAGTTAAACTGTCAAGCTCAGCATTCATAATGTCTCTTTCAGAGGTTAACTCAGTTATTGTATCAATCATAACATTTGCTAATGTTCTTAATTTTTTAAGAGAAAAAGTATTCAGATCATGCTTCATATCACGAAGAGTTACCTTGTCCTCCTCTTCTTCATTTTCTGAATGAGCCATGAAAGAAAACATCTCATTGAATATGGTTTCCTCTTCATGAACCACCACCATTGACACATCATTTGGTTCATCAGGATCTTCTGAGTCGCTTGAAGAGTCTCCCCATGCAGCAAGAGCCTCTTTGACCACATAATCAGCAGCAACTTTCCTATCATTTTTATTGAGTACTAGGTCACTTCTCTTCTCTTTATCACCTCTTGATTTTTGATATTCTTTATTTTCAGTGTTGAGTAAAGGACATTCTCTTATAAAGTGTCAAGCTTTCCCACACTTGTAACATGTATCATTTTGAGTGGCAGTTCAAGGACCATTTGCTCCCCTTTTAAAACCTTTGTTCTTTCTCATAATTTTTTGAAATTTATTGATGAGATAAGCAATATCATCATCACTGGAGTCCTCTTCAAATTTGTATTTCAGTATCAAGGACTTACCTTTTTTACTTCCTTCTTTGACTATCATGATTTCGATTCATCTCATGAGTCTTCAAATTTCCAATGAGAGCATCCATTGTTAACACTTTCAGATCTTTTGCTTCAGTAATAGCATCAATCTTGCTTTCCAAAGACTTTGGAAGGATTCGAAGCACTTTCCTAACTTGATTGATCATACTGATATGTTCTGCAAGACTTCTCAACTCATTTGTAATGGAGGACAATTTAGTGAACATCTCATGAATGGTTTCACCTTCTTTAATTTTAAAATTTTCATACAAAGAAGTGAGTATATCAATCTTTGACTCTTATACTTGTTCAGTTCCCTCATGAGTTATTTTTAAGCAATCCCAGATTTTTTTTGCACACTCACAGGCTGAGACACGATGAACTCATCTGGACCTATCCCAAAGACAAGAAGAGTCTTTGCCTTAAAACGTTTTTCGATCTTCTTCCTATCAGCTTCATCATCTTTTTGTCTAGGCTTTGGAACAAGCCTAGTTTTTTTTCCATCTTTTTCTTCAATCATTGGAATAAGTGGTCCATCCAAGACAATGTCCCATAGCTCACTGTCTTCAGCCATGAGGAAATCATGAATTCTGACTTTCCACCAACTGTAGAAGTGCCCATTGAAAAGAGGAGGTCTGGTTGAAGATTGACCTTCTTCAAGATTAAGTGGAGCAGCCATCCTAGAACAGATGTCACTTTCTTGGTGTGAACTAGATAGAAAGTGTCTGCTCTGATACCAATTGTTAGAATATATCTGTCCACTTATCAGTCAATGGACCAGGTCCCTTGACACACAAACAAGTATGAAGAGAAAGTAAATGCAGTTTAATAACACAGAAATTTTACGTGAAAACCTCCTTGCTTAAGGGAGTAAAACCACAACCTGTCTCACAGGATTTTCACAACTATTTCACTAATCTTTGCAAGCAAAAGTAAAACCAGTTACACAAATGTGAGAAAAAGTTTTTAATCTCACGTTCAAGCAATGACTCTATTACTTGATAAGCCTAAGTAAAAGTTATTCTACCTACTAAGCTATCCCTTCTAGACAACTTAGAATTTCAACACCACCACACTGATTCCTTTATATATCTAGGAACAGTTTACAATATAAGAACAAAAGAATATATTCTCAAACAACTACACGATTTGCTCCTGAGTTTTTCAGTTGTTACTTGAATAATTCTTCACTTTGATTTTCTATAGCCTTTGAAAATGTTCTTGAGAGTACTTTTTCAAGTTGCAAAAACTAAGGAATGATGTTTAGGAAAGTGACATTGTATAGACAAGTCCCTTTCCTTAAACTCTTGCCATTGGTTGGAAAGGTCTAACTTTTCTGACACCGTAGGGAAATGTGCACCCACTTTCTGTACCCTCTCTAGCTGGCAGTCAACAGGCTATTCATGTTGGGAACCTGGTACCTTTACAAGGTCCCTGAGTTTGTCACATCATCAAAACTCATGTTGGGAACCTGGTAACTTTACAAGGTCCCTAAGTTTGTCATGTCATCAAAAACTACAAATAACAATTAGGTAGTGGAGATAAAGCACCTTAAAGAAAATTTTATGAATAGTCATCATATAACATTCTAACTCAAAAGAGGAAAGATAGTTCTCATAGACTTTTGATAAATTTCCTAAAGCATTTGAATTGGTTCACTTCACTCTGAAGGGGAAACAAGGTATTTGTGAAATATCAGAATGATGCATCTAAAATATATCATATGCAATGACGGCTTTTTAGATGGAATCATTTAATTATTACTGTTAATAATAGTTAAACAGAGCCTAGAAGAACAGAATTAGTGATACATAGGTTGATATGGATGTTCTTGTGAGGTGAATGAGGGACTGTCTCAAATTGAAGTACTAAGATTGGGCTTGATAAATGGTCTCTAACTGTGACAAGCCTCCAAGCTATACAACTGGTAACAGTTGAATGGAGCTCTGTGGAAAATAAACTAGTGATTGTAGGTTGATGTAGATGTTGTGCGAGGAACTGTCTCATTAAAAATACTATGGTTGGGTTAGAGAATTCTCTCACTTTAACAAGTCTATGCTTCAAGCTTTCGAGTAATGAAACTCTTATGTTTCATCAAGGCATGCAAGTATTTAGAACCTCTTTGTAGTCAAAAGTATGTTCAAAAGAGATATACCCCAATCCTGCTTATGAACCTTACACGCAAACCCCGATGTTCAACAATTGATCTGTCGAGTTCTTCCTCAAGATGTCCCTTCAAAGTTGCTGAATTGAGTGCTTGAGATCTATGGATTTGGATGATAATTTGTGTGATAATTCGCGATAAAACAATGTTATTATCACAGGGATAGAGTAACATCTCACCTTCAGTGTTTAGATTAAGCTCTAGGGTGTTTGTCTCCAAGAAGATCATCCAAAAGGAAGGGGAACAAAAATCCCGACCTAACACGTATTAATAATGCACAGTCCAAAGCTGACCGGGAAGAGCAATGTTGCATGCCGCAATGTCCATCGCGTTGAACCTGACACTGCGTCCCACTATACATCTCTTCTCAGTGCAATGGGTAGTGTGCCTCATTAAGGGGTTGTTTGGTAGAGTATTTTAACAAAAATAATGCATGCATTATCTTTATGTATTATTAGTCCCTTGTTTGGTAAACTTTTTTCTATTATGTTATACACTATATTGTGTATTGAGGAGTATATTTAACAAAAATAATGCATGCATTATCTTTATGTATTAGTAGTCCCTTGTTTGGTACACTTTTTTCTATTATGTTATACACTATATTGTGTATTGAGGAGTGTATACTTACTTATACCATGGATTTTTAGGTATTAGTAATGCAAATGAATTTAATACATGCATGTTAAAGACTCAATTACCCCTGAAAAGCACATTTACATCTTTTCCACCATAATTTTGGAGGATATTTTTGTACAGTGCATACTATTTTATTTCATCAAACCAAACCATGCATTAAAAATAATTTATGATTAACTAATGCAAGCATAAATAATACAATCATTATTAATACACTCTATTGAACATTATTTTTATACACTCTACCAAATGACCCTTAAAGATTTTGGGCACCCCGACACTTCAAATACTTCCGAATAATTTTCATTTCTACACATTCACCGTGCCACACCGCCCGTCGTGGTGATTTTCAGTGCAATGGGCACTGCAACGCACTGCCCATTTCTCTAACACTTTAGAAGAATTTTCAGTTCTCATTATATAGTAAAACACTCATAACTTTTTGTACAGTGTTCCAATCGGTGAATGGTTCAAATTGTTGGAACCCAAACTCGATTTCCTTAATTAGGATAGGTATTACCTCCCATACGAAAATATTCATGGTCCAGGTTGAATCACACGCATTTAGCTAGTTCATACATAACCCAAACTTATGGATGTTACAAAGATGTTATCCTTGTGGCAGTTATTGTTCCATCTCTGAAGCACCCATATATGTTTGTAGTGATGACTTCTCTTGAAGTAGAAACTACACAGCTCATTCAGTGGTTGTGTTATTTAACTTTAGTCCTATTTTTCTATTAGAATATTTAGGAGATGCTTTCTAGGACCATGTTCATTAGCGGTTGATTTGTTTATTTTGTTGCAATTAATGCATCAATGTTTAGTCTTCCAAAATTGTCTCTTAGTTTTTCAAGAAGTCTTTTTAGAATTCCGTAGTACATGTATCTAGTAAATTGTGATACATGTATTTTGTTATTTGTGCAAGACATTTTGTTTTCTATTTGAGTAGTATAAATAGTGATGTAGTTGATGATTGTAATTATCTCAAGTGGCCTTAAGTAGCCTATAATAAACTTGAGCATTTTTTAAAGATATTATTTTTCCTTCCATATTTCCTACAAATTGGTATCAAGAGCAGGTTTTCGTTCATAATCTGGAGTTAGGTGAAGAAAAAAATATGGCATCCAAAACAAATGAAGGTGTTGATTCTTCAGTTGTTCTTACTCCATTTTTTGATGAAACTGATTTTGAATACTGGAAGATAAGAATGAGAACACATTTGAAAGCTGAAGGTTTGTGGACTATTGTTGCAAATGGCTTTGAAGAGCCAGACAACAATGGTGATCTGACAGCAGCAAAGATGAAAAATCTTGAGGCTAAGTATCGTCAAGATGCAAAAGCCTTGAGAAAAATCCAAATGGGAGTCTCAAGAGCATATTTTGAAAAAATTGCTACTTGTGAGACTGCAAAGGAAGCTTGAGATTTTCTGGAAACTGAGGTGTATGGTGACGAAAAGATACGCACTATAAATCTTCAAACTCTTAGAAGAGAGTTTCAAAATCTAAAGATGATAGAATGTGAAAAAATGATGAATATTGCACAAGAGTCATGAATATTGTTAATGAAATGAGAAATCATAGTCATACAATTTCTGACCAACAAGTTGTGGAAAAGATTCTAATTAGTGTCACAGAAAAGTATGAGTACATCGTTGCTATCACTGAGAAGACGAAAGATCTTTCTAAGTTTTCCATCAAAGAGCTAGTTGAATCATTTCGTGCACACGAGAAGCGGAGATTTTTCCGTGAAGATCAACCCAAATAGACGGCTTTCCAGTCCAAAATAAATGAGAATTCTCAAAATTTCTCAAAAAATCATCAGAAGAAAAATGACAAGCCAAAAAAGAACCAGGATCATGATGGTTCTTCGAAGAAGGTTGAAGAAAAAGGTGAGAAAAACTCTAGTATTTTTTGTAAAGTTTGCAAAAAGACTAATCACAATGCAGAAAAATATTGACACAAAGGCAAGCCCCAATGTAACTTTTGTAAAAATTTTGCCACGTTGAAAAGAATTGTTGGCACAAGAAACGGGAGCAATCAAATTTTTGTGAAACACATGAGGAAGAAAGGGAAGAAAATGTTTTCTTAGCTTCTAAATCTGATGCTTCAACAAAAAGCAATGAATGGTATGCTGATAGTGGTTGTAGTAATCACATGACTGGAGATGAAGAGGCTTTCCTCTCAATTAATAATAGCATCACTACTAAAGTGAAGATGGGGAATGGAACCTTAGTTTATGCGAAAGGTAAAGGTACTATTTCGATCAACATGAAAGGATGCGGTAAGCAAATTCATGATGTTTTTTATGTTCCTGACTTGGAAGAAAATTTGCTTAGTGTTGGTCAACTCATGGAATATGGTTATTCTCTTATGTTTAGAGATAATTATTGCAAAATTTATGATGAAATTGAGTCAAATCAAGTCATTGTTGAAGTAAAGATGATAAAAATAAACTTCCCTTTGCAATTTTATTACAATGCATTAAAAAATGAAATTGTAGATGATTCATGGCTTTGACACAAAAGATTTTGTCACTTGAATTTTCATGGTTTAAAGCTTCTCAAGCAAAAGGACATGGTGCAAGGCCTTCCTAAGATACATACTGAGGTGGATGCATGTGAAAGTTGTATAATGGGAAAGCAATACAGGAAGTCTTTTTCAAAAGGGGTGTCTTGGAGAGCAAGTGTATTTTTGGAACTAATTCATACGGACATTTGTGGACCAATAAAGACTCCATCTCTTGGAAGTCAAAGATATTTTCTAATCTTTATTGATGATTTCTCAAGAATGACTTGAGTTTATTTATTGAAAGAAAAGTCAGAAGCATTTGATACATTCAATAAATTTAAAGCCCCTGTTGAGAAGCAAAAAGGTTGAACCATCAAA
Source organism: Solanum peruvianum (assembly GCA_027705065.1). Lineage (NCBI taxonomy): Eukaryota > Viridiplantae > Streptophyta > Magnoliopsida > Solanales > Solanaceae > Solanum > Solanum peruvianum. Next base: position 23,709,627 of record JAKWJD010001758.1, read on the forward strand.
ATCATTCGCAGTGATCGAGGAGGTGAGTACACAAATCGAGAATTTGAAGAATATTGCAAAATTGAAAGCATTCAGAAGCAACTTACAACACGGTATACTCTTCAACAAAATGGTGTATCTGAAAGAAGAAATAGAACAATTGTTGAAATGACCAGAACTATGATAATGAGAAAGGGCTGCCAAAATATTTTTGGGCAGAAGCAGTGAATACAACAGTTCACATCCTTAACAGGTGTCCAACAAAGGCACTAAAGGACAAGACACCAGTTGAAGCTTGGAGTGAAATTAAACCTTCAATAAGTCATTTTAAAATTTTTGGTTGTATTTGTTATGCTCATGTACCTGCTGAGAAAAGAATAAAATTGGATGAAAAAAGTCAAAAATGTGTCTTTCTTGGTTATAGTGATGTGACAAAAGGATATAGGCTTCTCGATGTCAAAACTAATAAACTTGTTGTTAGTAGATATGTCATTTTTGATGAAAAAACAACATTGAATTGGGAGGATAAAAATATAGAGATTACTGCTATCATATCTTCAAATCAAGAAGAGGATGAGAAAGATGAAGATGTCTCTCAAGGGGGAGAAATCCCAGATTTAGATAATGAAGATCCCCCTCCAAGAGGAACAAAAATATTGAGTGACAAAATTGTCTCTTAGTTTTTCAAGACTCCTTCTCTTGAAGTCAAAGATATTTTCTAATCTTTATTGATGATTTATCAAGAATGACTTGAGTTTATTTTTTGAAAGAAAAGTCAGAAGCATTTGATACATTCAATAAATTTAAAGCCCCTGTTGAGAAGCAAAAATGTTACAGCATCAAAACCATTCGTAGTGATCGAGGAGGTGAGTACACAAGTCGAGAATTTGAAGAATATTGCAAAAATGAAAGCATTCTGAAGCAACTTACAGCACGGTATACTCCTTAACAAAATGGTGTATCTGAAAGAAGAAATAGAACAATTGTTGAAATGACCAGAACTATGATAATGAGGGCTGTCAAAATATTTTTGGGCAGAAGCAGTGAATAAAACAGTTCACATCCTTAAGAGGTGTCCAACAAAGGTACTAAAGGACAAGACACCAGTTGAAGCTTGGAGTGGAATTAAACCTTTTATAAGTCATTTTAAAATTTTTGGATGTATTTATTATGCTCATGTACCTGCTGAGAAAAGAACAAAATTGGATGAAAAAAGTCAAAAATGTGTTTTTCTTGGTTATAGTGATGTGACAAAAGGATATAGGCTTCTTGATGTCAAAACTAACAAACTTGTTGTTAGTAGATATGTCATTTTTTATGAAAAAATAACATTGAATTGGGAGGATAAAAATATAGAGAATACTGCTATCATATCTTCAAATCAAGAAGAGGATGAGAAAGATGAAGATGTCTCTCAAGGGGAAGAAATCCCAGATTAAAATAATGAAGATCCCCCTTCAAGAGGAACAAAAATATTGAGTGACATTTATCAAAGATGTAATTTTGCAGGTGTTGAGCAAGAAAATTATGAAGAAGCAATAAAGCATGATGTTTTGAAGAAAGCCATGGAAGAAGAAATTCGAATGATAAAAAAAATACTTGGGAGCTTGTGCTATTCCTAGAGAAGAGAAGTTGTAAGTCTAAAATGGATTTACAAAATCAAACTCAATCAGGAAGGAGATATTCAAAAGCACAAAGCAAGGTTGGTTGCTAGAGGCTTCAAGCACAAAGCAAGGTTGGTTGCTAGAGGCTTCAAGCACAAAGCAAGGTTGGTTGCTAGAGGCTTCACGCAAAAATCAGGTATTGATTTTTATGAAACTTTTTCTCCAGTTGCTCGTCTTGAGAGAATTAGTACTGTAATTTTGTTGCTGCACAAAAGAAATGGAAGATATTTCAACTTGATGTTAAATCAGCATTTTTTAATGGGAAACTTGATGAAGAGATTTATGTTGAGCAACCTCAAGAATTTTGTTCAAGGGGGGGGGGGGAGGAAAGAAAAGGTGTATAGACTAAAAAATCTCTTTACAGACTGAAGCAAGCTCCAAGAGCCTGGTACAATGAAATTGATACATACTTTCTGAAAAATAATTTTCAAAGAAGTAAAAGTGAAGCCATTTGGTATGTGAACAAAGAACATGGCAGCATTATCATTGTCTGTCTCTACGTGGATTATTTGCTCTTTACAGGAAATGATGTAAAGATGATGCAAAATTTCAAACAAGATATGATACATGCTTATGAAATGAGTGATCTTGGATTGCTAAATTATTTCTTGGGCATCGAAGTTTCTCAAGTGAAAGAAGGAATTTTCATTTCTCAAAAGAAGTATATTAAAAGTATTCTTCAAAAATTCAAAATGATGGATTGAAAGTCTGTGGCCATACCATTAGCATCAAATGAGAAGTTTAGAAAAGACGATGGAGAAAAGAAAGTTAATAGCTCACTTTTTTGGAGTTTGATTGGAAGTTTTCTATATCTTACTTCAATAAGGCTAGATCTTATGTTTGTTGCTAGTTTATTATCCAGATTTATGCAAGAACCAAGCCAAGTGCATTTTGAAGCTGCAAAGCGCGTTTACGCTACTTGCAAGGAACAATGGATTATGGGATAATGTACAAATTTGGTAGAAATTTAAACTTAATTGGTTATTCTGATAATGATTGGGGTGGAAGTATAGATGACAAGAAAAGTACTTCTGGTTATGCTTTCTTATTTGGATCAAACATTTGTTCTTGGTTATCAAAAAAGCAAAGTGATGTTGCTCAATCCACTGCCGAAGCAGAATATGTTTCAGCATCCAAAGCTACTTCTCAAGCTATTTGGCTTAGGAGAATATTTGAAGACATTGGTGAGAAACAAAAAAAAAAGGGATTGTTCTGTATTGTGATAACAAATCAGCAATTGCCATTGCCAAGAATCCAGTCAGCCATTAAAGATCAAAGCATATTTACATCAAGTATCATTTTATCCGAGAAGCACAAGAGAAAGGCGAAATTCAGTTGCATTATTGTCAGATAGGAGAACAACTTGCTGACATCTTCACCAAAGCACTTCCTAGAAATTTTTTTTGCTATCTTCGAGAACGCATTGGAGTTCTCAAGCAAATGCATTAAGGGGGAGTGTTGGAATTAATGCATCAATGTTTAGTCTTCCAAAATTGTCTCTTAGTTTTTCAAGAAGTATCTTTAGAATTTCGTAGTACATGTATCTAGTAAATTGTGATACATGTATTAAGTTATTTGTGCAAGACTTTTTGTTTTCTATTTTGAGTAGTATAAATAGTGAAGTTGTTAATGATTGTAATAATCTCAAGTGGCCTTAAATAGCCTATAATAAACTTGAGTATTTTTTAAAGATATTATTTTCCTTTCATATTTACTACAATGATACCTGAGGCTATTGGAATTGTCATGGCTCCTACCGATACATCAAGGTCTTTTTCTTATTCTTAAGCTCATTTAGTCCAGGAGTACTTGTCAAGTTGACAGTAGTTTGAAAAACAGAGATAGCAATAACTTATTTATATTTATTTGGAATGTGTTAGGGCATGCGAAATATTTCGGCTATCTGATGGTGGAAAGAAAATCCTCAAGGACTGCCCAGAGAAAGGATTTCATCCTCATAAAGAACCAGTTGATCGGAGTCCCCTCTATGGGATTGCTCCAATGGCTATATTAATTCATGTCTAAGACTAGAGATATTTTATTTGTGATGACGGGATGAAGTAGCATATATGTCTTGTTGAAATAGCTGAACAAGACTTTCTTATTTGGAATCCGAGCAGACTATCAAAACTACAGTGATAAAAGAGCTAGTAAATGTCGTAATGATTTAAGATAAATAAAGATAAAGCTGGTTGTGGTGTTGGTGGAGTGAAAAGCGAATCTTACACTGTAGTATAGGGGTACAATTGAATCATTTTGTATACTAGTTCTAGAAATCTGCTTTGCGAGTTTGATCTCTGTTACTGTTATAATTTATATAGGCCAGATATAAAATTGCTCAATATTGGCTGACGTACTCCTATATATCTTTTTGTGCATATAAAAACTTTTTTAGTGTTTACTTTTTACCTAGAACTTAAATATCAACAATTTTTTTGGTGAATGATGAACAACTTGTAAGGATAGAACTAAGCCCCAAGGCTGAAATTTCTTGCGACATAAATACTCCAACAATCATTAAAAATAAAAAAAGTGAATGAAGGACACAAACCAATAAGAAAAATAGTGACCAATAAAAAAATATTACAAGAACTATTAGATTATGTGTTTTTCCAACAATCATGAAAACAAAAAATGAACGCAGACACAAATTAATAAGAAAAATAGTGACCAATAAAAAAATAACAAAGTGTGGTGGATTAATATTTTTTATCCAATTTATAGAGGGAGAAATTAAGTACATGAAAGGTTTGTGGATGAATGTGTTTAATGGTAGAAACTAAAAAGTTTTAACAATCAAATTCATTAAGAAATGAAAAATGATAAGTTGTAACATCTAATCATGTATTTGGTCTAGTTTAATTGTCATTATTAATTTAATTTTTAAAATTAGTAAAAGTTTTTTTAATTTAAGAAATTAGTGAAGGACATTTTCGTAATCTAACTTTAAACTTAAAATCTTTCCACACATAATTATATATAATGATATATGATATGATTGTAATGGTATATCTGGTCCACTTTAATTTAATTATTGCCAATGAGTGCAACCACTGGTGTACATTATAGGGTCTTTTTAAAAAATTTAATTCTTGGTATATTTTTCTTATGCTAAAAGATGAAGTATCATCACCATATTTTATTTACGAGGAAAGGACACAAATCAAACTACTTTAGATCTTAAATATAAGAAGGGAAAAAGGATGATCTATCTTCGAATTTTGATAAATGGTACGTATATGCCTTCTATTATACTTTGCGTCTATTTAAATCCCTTGTTGTCCAATTATAGGTATACACATGTCCCTTTCACTAAGGATTCCCTCTTTTTGTACACGTATTTTAATTCTAATGAACTACCCGTTTAGCCTTTCTTTTAAAACCATAAACCAACAACCCACCTCATAGACCCAATACCCTCCCTAATCCCTCTAAGATATATCCTAATTAAAAGACCCAAACCTAACAGGTCCCGTTCCTATCGCACAAAATCCTAGCCTCCATCAAGTTCGTCGATTCCGCTGCGTCTTGTTCGATTCATCGTGTGTTCTTAATTTTGTAGTCAAGTTTCATCTATATGTCTTCTCTCACAAATCAAACCTAAAATCATGTCTGAAAGTACGTGTCATTTAATTAGTAACTTCGTGATGATACCTTGTGTTTGTGGTAAAATGACTCGTTGTTTCACTTCAAGAACTCCATTGAACTCTGGAAGAAGATTTTATAGATGTTCTTGTTGGGAAAACGCGGACAAGCACAAAAGTATATATGGTAAAAGTAATGGAAATAAAATGGGAAAATAATGACACCAAAAATTTTACGTGGAAACCCTTCTGAATAAGGGAAAAAACCACGGGCCAAGAGGAGCAACTGATATTACTATTGTAAGGAATTTTACACTGTGTAGTCACGAATACAATACTCAAAGTGACTACTACACACTCAAAAGGAACAACACTCTTTTGGTTTCCGTCTTACTAAAATGTCGCTCACACTCTATTTTTCTTCACAGACTATTTTTTTATATAGTCTATGGAATACCTCACTTTGCTCTCAAAATGGTTTTTCTCTCTAACTTGGTGTGTTCTACAAATGAGCAAGAATGCTCTATTTATAGAAGGATAAAATCATGCTTATGTCACTAATGACATAGGTAAATATAGCAAAGTCAAAAATGGTTGCAAATCTTACCAATTTGCCAACTACCAAATCTTTTCTTTTCAACTCCAATTACTATTCCTTTTTAACAATTGCTTGTACCAATTGAATAGCTAAAGTTGACTAAAACAATGGGATGGATTCAACAAATCTCCCCCTCCAGTCCCATTTACTGGAAGAAGGTATCTTCAACTTCTTTAGAGAGAGCTCATACCCACAAGTTCTTTGCATAACTCGAACTTGTCTTTCGGTATCATCTTGGTCAGCATATCTGCAGGATTTTTTCACTTGTGTGAATCTTTTTGACGTGAAATGATTCATTCTCCACTTTCTCACGAATCCAATGATATCTGACGTCAATGTGTTTTGTTCTTGCATGGTACATGGAGTTCTTGCTCAAGTCTATTGCACTCTGACTGTCACAATAGACAATATACTCCATCTGATTCAAAACAAGCTCTTGAAGAAATCGCTTTAGCCATATCATCTCCTTGCCGGCTTCAGTAGCCGCAATATACTCAGCTTCAGTTGTAGATAGTGAACACACTTCTGCAACTTTGACTGCCATGATATAGCTCCCCCTGAAAAATTAAACAAATATCCAGTAGTGGATTTTCTGTTATCAAGGTCACCTGCCATATCAGAATCTGTATAGCCTTTCAAGATTGGATTTGATGCTCCAAAACACAAGCATTCATCTGAGCTACCTCTAAGATACCTAAGTATCCACTTCACAGCTTCCCAATGCTCTTTTCCCGGATTTTCGAGAAATCTACTGACAACACCAACTGCGTGAGCAATATCAGGTCTAGTGCACACCATTGCATACATAAGACTTCCGACGACGGAGGAATATGGAACTTTGGCCATGTTCTCTTTTTCCTCTCTAGCTGTAGGACACATCTTCTTGCTCAACTTCATATGACCAGCAAGAGGTATACTCACAGGCTTCGCATTCTTCATATTGAAGCGCTCCAGTACTCGTTCAATGTACTTCTTCTGGGACAAATAAATCTTCCTTTTATCTCTAAGACGAGTAATTCTCATGCCCAAAATTTGCTTGGCATGACCCAAGTCTTTCATAGTAAAAGACTTACACAACTCTTTCTTCAGCTCGTCAATCTTGGAAGTATTCTTGCCCACAATCAACATATCATCCACATACAACAAAAGGATGATGAAATCATTGTCAGAAAATTTTTGTACAAATACGCAATGATCTGAAGAAGTCTTCTTATAGCCTTGCTCCCCCATGACAGATTCAAAGTTTTTGTACCACTGTCTGGGAGCTTGTTTTAGGCCATAGAGACTCTTTTTGAGTTTGCATACAAAATTTTCTTTACCATCTACTTTGAAGCCCTCAGGTTGGTCCATATAAATCTCTTCTTCTAGGTCACCGTGAAGGAAAGCCGTCTTCACATCCATCTGCTCAATCTCTAAATTAAGACTAGCAGCCAAACCTAGAACTGTGCGAATCGAGGACATTTTCACAACAGGAGAAAATATTTCGTCAAAGTCAATACCTTTCCCTTGACTGAATCCATTAACAACCAATCTAGCTTTGTACCTGGGCTTCAAGTTGTGTTCTTCAACTTTAACTTTGAACACCCACTTGTTCTTCAAAGCTCTCATGCCCTTGGGCAATTTTACCAACTCATAAGTGTGGTTCTCATGCAAAGACTTCATCTCGTCTTGCATGGCTTCAATCCATTGATTCTTGTGCTCATCTTCCATGGCCTCCTTATAACATTCAGGTTCTCCCCCGTCAGTGAGTAACACATACTCATTGGGTGAATGACGGGAGGAAGGAAACCTCTGTCTTGTGGACCTCCGAAGCGGAATATTTGATTCGTCCACAACTTCATGAGCAACAGGATCATCAATAACAATATCATTGTTATTATCAACATCAACATGTTGATTCGATACATAATTATGGGCGTCACCATGATTATCAAACATACAACATCATGCACACTTGTATGAGGAACTTCATCATGATGAACTATACCATCAAAACTTAAAGATTCTACCTTTTACGCTTTGTCAATATCTTCAATTGTTTGATTCTCCATGAAAATAATATCACGGCTTCTCACAAGTTTCTTTTCAATTGGATCATATAGCCTGTAACCAAATTCATCTAGGCCATATCCAATGAAGATGCATTGCCTTGTCTTGGCATCTAACTTTGACCTCTCATCTTTCGGCACATGTACAAAAGCTTTGCAACCAATACTCTCAAATGGTCATAGGAAACATCCTTTCCATACCAAACACTATTTGGTACATCACTTTTCAAAGCAACAACAGGAGATAGATTAATAACATGTGCAGCGGTCAATAAAGCCTCACCCCAAAATGAGTTCGGTAACTTTGCTTCAGAAAGCAAACATCTAACTCTTTTCATCAAGGTCCTATTCATCGTCTCAGCCAAACCATTAAGCTGAGGAGTCTTGGGAGGAGTCTTCTGGTGTCTAATACCTTGATGCTTGCAGTATTTGTCAAATGGTCCACAATATTCACCACCATTATCAGTACGAATACATTTCAATTTCTTTCCAGTTTCTCTTTCAACTGAAGCCTGAAATTGCTTAGAGACACCTAACACTTGGTCTTTAGTCTTCAAGACATAGACCCAAAGTTTTCTCGAGCAATCATCAATGAAAGTGACAAAGTAAAGTGCACCACCCAATGTCTTTGTCTTCATTGGACCACATAAATCAGAGTGCACTAGCTGAAGCAACTCTGTCTTTCTCGAAGGAGGGTAGGACTTAAAGGAAAATCTATTTTGTTTACCAGCCAAGAAGTGCTCACATTTTTCTAATTTAGCACTTTGGAAAGTTGACAATAATTTCTTCTTGGCTAGAACATTAAGTCCTTTCTCGCTAATGTGGCTAAACCTCTTCTGCCATAATGTTGAAGAGATATCGCTCTCAACCGCATTCACCATATCAACACAAGCAGAGGCCGTAGTCCAGTATAGACCACGACTTTTGTTACCACGAGCCACAACCAAGGAACCCTTAATGAGCTTCCATTTTCCATCACCGTTGGTACTAACATATCCTTCATCATCTAAAACACCAACAGAAATTAGGTGCAGACGAACATCAGGAGCATGTTTCACATTGTTCAAAACTAGTTTAGTTCCAATACTAGTTTGCAAACAAATTGTACCAATACCAACCACCCTAGAAACAGTCTCATTACCCATACTCAAGGTTCCAAAATCACCAGGAGTGTAGGAAGAGAAAAAATCCTTCCTTGATGTCACATGAGATGCGGCACCAGTGTCCACAACCCAGCTTGACTCATCACAAGCAATATTTATCATGTTTGCATCAAGAACGGTAACAAGATCTTCGGTGGTGACGGTGGCTAGGCAATTTTCATTGCCATCTTGTTTAGTTTCCTCTTTGTTATTGTTCTCCCTCTTCAACTTCCTGCAGAACTTCTTTGTGTGCCCTTTTATGCCACAATGATAGCACTCAATATCCTTAAGTCTGCCTTTGGATTTGCTCCTATTTTGTTCTCTATGCTTAGAACCACGAGTTTTATTTCTCCCCCTGGGGCCAGTTATCAGGACATCCGACGAAGAGGAACCTTGAGTTTTTTCTTCTCATCTCTTCGTTCAAGACACTACTCTTGGCGGAATCCATAGAGATCACACCATCCGGAGCAGAATTTGACAATGACGTTCTAAATGTTTCCCAAGAATCTGGTAGGGAACCAAGTAGAAGCAAGCCTTGAATTTCTTCATCAAATTTGATGCCCATAGCAGATTATTGGTTCATAATCCCCTGAGAATTATTCAGATGGTCTGTCATCGGAGAACCATCATGATACTTCAAACTCAACATCTGCTTTATTAAGAACATTTTGTTGTTGCCAGTCTTTCGAGCATACAAACTTTCAAGATGCTCCCATAGGGTTCGAGCATGTGTTTCCCCAGAAATATGGTTCAACACATTATCGTCGACCTATTGCCTAATGAATCCACAAACCTGTCTATGCAACAGATTCCACTCTTCATCTGTTATATTATCAGGCTTTACAGTGTTAAATACTGGTTTATAAAAATTCTTGACATAAAGCAGATCTTCCATTTTCCCCTTCCAAATGGCATAATTAACGCCATTCAAAGTAACCATTCTACTTGTGTTGGCTTCCATTGTTTTCCCCAAAAAATATAGTTAGCGCAAATCAAAGTAAATCTTTTCTGATGTGGAAGTTCAGACTATGCTGCAACCACAGAGCATACTCAGATAAAACCTTGGCTCTGATACCAGTTTGTTAGGAAAACGCGGACAAGCACAAAAGTATATATGGTAAAAGTAATGGAAATAAAATGGGAAAATAATGACACCAAGAATTTTACGTGGAAACCCTTCTGAATAAGGGAAAAAACCACGGGCCAAGAGGAGCAACTGATATTACTATAGTAAGGAATTTTACACTGTGTAGTCACGAATACAACACTCAAAGTGACTACTACACACTCAAAAGGAACAACACTCTTTGGTTTCCGTCTTACTAAAATGTCGCTCACACTCTATTTTTCTTCACAGACTATTTTCTTATATAGTCTATGGAATACCTCACTTTGCTCTCAAAATGGTTTTTCTCTCTAACTTGGTGTGTTCTACAAATGAGCAAGAATGCTCTATTTATAGAAGGATAAAATCATGCTTATGTCACTAATGACATAGGTAAATATAGCAAAGTCAAAAATGGTTGCAAATCTTACCAATTGCCAACTACCAAATCTTTTCTTTTCAACTCCAATTACTATTCCTTTTTAACAATTGCTTGTACCAATTGAATAGCTAAAGTTGACTAAAACAATGGGATGGATTCAACAGTTCTAAACCTAAGATGCAATTTTCGCTAAATGTAAATTAATATGATTTATGCTTGTATTTTGGTGATTATGAGTTCTTCTCTGTTATTTTTATCAAATTGAAAATTGTGGATTTTGGAGGTGGGAAGACAATTCTTCAGAGAGTTCTTCCATTGAAGTTAATTTACTGAAGTCTAAATTAGAAGTTGCTACATGGAAAATGAAGAATTTGAGAGAGTCTTTGAGTGTGGTTACGATTGAAAGAGACAATTTGAAGATACAATTGAAGAATTTAGAGAGTTAAAACCACTTCGAGGTGAATAAATCAAGAAATTTGGAAGCGTCAAAGTTGAAGATGTTGTGTGTATTGTCATTGACTTTGTTTGTGGTAATCTTTGTTGCAATTTTCTGACTGATTAACTGTTGTGTAGCTTGAGGAATATATGTTTCTGAATTGCAGTTTAAAGTGTTAGCTATTTCAAGTGTTCCTATGCATTAGTGAATCTTACGTTTTGAATGTAATCTTCAATTATTGGCCATTATTTAGTGTAGCTATTGCTTCAAACGTATTGTGGATGTCGAGTTGGCTTTGAATATTATTTTGTGTCTTATGCCTTGAGGTTTGTAGTATTTCGAGGTGTTATATTAATTATTATGTTGAAGATGGATAAATTTTATGATATTGCCATTATGTTTTCCTTGTTTTAAGAGAATCTGAAAATGAAATGAAAGCTTGTCTTACAGAAAGCCACTAAACTAAGGCAATATTAAATTTGCACAAAAGCACAAAAAAGACACCATATATAACATTCAAACATTTGTCATATATATGCAAACGACATTTGGGCAGCCTAGTAACAGTAAAAGCAAAACAGAATACCGAAACGACAAGTTTAACCTTACTGGCATCAGCCTATACAGAATAGTACCACCAAACCATCACAAAAACATCATTTAAAGCACCAGCCTATACAAAACATAGCAAAAAAACAAGTTTAGCCTTAACATCAATAAAGACACCAACCTATTCAAAACATAACAAAAAAACAAATTTAGCCTTAACATCAATAAAGGCACCAACATACACAAAAACAGTAACAACACATAATCATCATCCCCTTCGTGGCCTCAACTTTAGTAGCTGGTTTGTAGTAATTGCACTCTATTCATTTCAAGTTAAGCCAGATGGTGCTATGGGAAGATTTGTAGGTTCATTAACACCAAATTTTTAACCTCTGAAGCTTATTACTCTACTTCCAATTGGTTGTTGTGGGTTTTGTCTCTTTCTCAATCTTGTTAGAAAAAGCTTCTTCTGAAATTACTCTTGGCCTTAGTCTAGGGCTTCATCATCATCCTCAACTACTGAAAAATAGTTTCTAGAAGAAGCGTATGCAGATTGAGTATCTGTGTTGGTTGTGGGGCTGTGCAGTTGATGTCTTCCTCAGAAGCTTCATCTTCATCAACTGAACCTCTCCTAGGTTGCCTCTTTTTTCCCCGAGGTTTCAACCAAACTAAGTCATTATGTAAAGTCATTTACCAAAATAATATATTTTTTTAAAATTTACAAAACTAGTATAAACGTATTTCACAGTAACGTTTTAGGATATATTTTATTTTTTAAAAGTTGATGGCGTCAGATTGATATATGTTACTCACAGTAACGTTTTACTCCTAAAACGTTACTCACGATAACGTTTTAGGAGTAAAACGTTACTGAAAATAACGTTTTAGGAGTAAAACGTTATTTAAAGTAACGTATATCAACCTAATGCTGTTAGTTTTGAAAAATTAAATATACCCTAAAACGTTACCGTGAAATACGTTTATACTAGTTTTGAAAAAATTTAGAAAAATGTATTACTTTGATAAATTGTTTTATATAATGACTTAGTTTGGTTAAAAATTCTTTTTCCCCTGCCAGTTTCTTTTCCTTGCCTAGCAGGTTGCTTCCCCTACTTTGCCTTATTTATCATAATAGAAGACAGACAATTAGTAAAACGGAGTAATTATTTGATGAATTAAAGATTAAATGAAAATTACCTTTTCACATCCTCTTGCATTATGGTTTTGTTCTCCATAAACTACAACAAATTCAATTATTAGGGATGGATAATTTGATCAGTTATAAATCATTTTTCGTCACAAAAAATTTGTATGACAAAAAAATTTCGTCAATTAGTCGTTGCTAAATGTGGGTCACTAAAAGTCTATAGAGACGATTTAGTGCTTTTGTCAAAAAAAAAAGTTATATTAACTACAAAAGAAAAAATTCGTGCCTAAATGCACGAACATTTATGACAAATTTATTTGTCACAAAAAGTGTACTATTTTGTATTTGATAGTATGACTGTCACTAAAAATGTTCTTACTACCGACAAACCTACATTATCACTATTTATTTCATTCAATCAGTGACGAAACTAATTGTATCTAAAGCTATATATATTTCGAGATTGAACAAATATAATTTCGTAACTAATAATTTATTTTTTGTGTACAAAAATTTCTTTTGGTCCTTGAATGTATACAAATTGGGACAAATTTACTATTATAAAAATGACTAATAATTTTTTGGCTAAATCTATTATCTTGTCACTGAAAGAATTAGTTTTACTGACATTGTATAATTGTCACTATAAATTATCATGATTAGTGATGATTATAACTGTCACAAAATAAAAAATTAATTCGTATTGAATAAAAGGATGATATTAGGACAAAAGAAAAATTTTCACTAAATGTAGTCAACTTATAGTGAACTAATTTATTTGGTGACAAAAACATTTGTCTGAAAAACTTAAATTAGTCGTTGCTAAGAAGTTACCTTTAATGATGAAATATTTTGTCACTAATTACAAATATTTGATGACATTTAATTATTACACATTAATATTAATTTTTAAATTATTGTGTTAAATAGATTGAAAATTAAATAATAAAACATGTCAAATAACAATAAAATTCATCCATGATCGTACAATTGAAAAGAACTAAAATTATACCAAGGTAGTATTCATCCATGATCATACAATTTAAAAGAACTAAAACATAAGAAGTTCCTTTAGTAGAAACAAAATATGTCCAATAACAAGATAAACTAACTGAAATCTACTAAATATTACTCCCAAATTATGAAAAATAAGAAGCACTTTCTTCCAAAGTACCAATACTGTGGTGACATTTACACGTGTTATACCTGTGCAAAAGAGAGGAAACAAAATTAAGATTTAACTTAAAATATTCATACTAAGGTCAAAAGTAGAATATGTAATACATGTTATGTCTTCCATATGTAGTAATTCTCAGTTTTATAAGACCTGCAAAACAAATTATACATAATAGAAGGGCATCCAAGGCATTATATAATCTGCTACTCATGGATTTTGTTTCTTAGAGGATTTATGTTTGGTATTGTTATAACTGTTAAATTTTGAAGTTCCTTTTTTTAAAAAAAGAATCCACTAAACAAAGCAACATCAGTGAATTTTGTTGGATTTTAAAAAGGTGTGAATGGAAAATGAAGAGTTGCGACTTTTATGAAGAGTTGTGACTTTTATGAAATGTTGCGACTTTGATGAAAAGTTGTGATTTTTATGAAAAGTTGTGACTTTTATGAAAAGTTGTGACTTTTATGGAAAGTTGTGACTTTTATGAAAGGTGACGATCGTTCTGAAAGATTGTGACTTTTCCAAAGGTTTGTGACCTTTCCGGTAAGGCACAATAAGAACCTTTTCGCACTACCCTTTGTTTTCTATAAATTGAGGGATTTCCTCTCATTTTAATATAGAATTTATGGACTTCTTCTTCAACTACTAAATCTAGTATTCTAAGTGTACTTTACTGCCGTTGAGTGGTTCGCTGACACTGGAGTTTTTGGTATTTGTACTCTGGTGATTGAGATCATTTTACCCTGGGAGGTCATATTCCAAACCAAACCTCGGATACTAGAGGGGAATAATTTCTTTAAGGGGACACTGTGAATTCAGTGGACTTGATCTTTTTCCTATTAAATTTTTTTCAGATTCTGGTACGTGTTTTACAAACTTTAGATTTGTAAATTAATTTCAGTTCTTCTATTCTTTTGTTCTTCACTGGTTCATTAAACTTGGTAACTTCATGTTTCTGCAAAGTTTGTTGGAATCAGTAAGATTCTTTAGACACATATTTACAACAATTCTTCTTAAGAAAAATATTTCGTATATTATTTTTTAAAATCTGTTTCTGATTCTAGTTTCGCTACTAGTTTTAATTTTCTAGTTGTGAAAATGTTCTTAAACTTTGTTTTCTTGCAAGACTGTTCAAAGTTTTGTTCTAAGTATGTTTGGAATACAAGATGAACAACAATCTTAAGGAAATTATTATATTGTTAGTATTTTTTTTGTATTCTACTGATTGAGAGAATCAGATCATGGAAGTAGAAGATAAATGCATTACTTCTCCATAATTCGTTGCTTTGTTTTAGCAAAGTCGAAGTGGCAAAGTCGAAGTGAGAATGTAACAAAAATTTTTTATGGTATTCCGTTTAAAGATTACCAGGTAACCTTCTTATTAAATTATCTAAGGAGGAAATTAGTTTCTAAGAGTAATCATCTTTGATTTTTTTTTATTATGTGTATCGTTAGAAAAAGATTTGCAAACCATATGTTGTGGAATGAATTTTACTTCGCAGATATTGTTGCTTTTAAAATTCTTTAGATTGCAAAAATGAGAGATGCATATTTTTGTTTGATAAAATAGTATGTCAAATTGTTGTAGTTGGAAGACTATTTGATAAGAAAAATATTTCTATGTGATAAAGAATATGTGTTATTCTCTTTGGAGAAGAAAAAAGACTTTTGTAGTTTTGTACTCCATGAGAAATGTTAGTGTGTCTGATTTTTGTAGACTAAAAAATTTTGTGGTTTTATACTCTAGATAAATTGGACTCTGCAATTAGTTTGAAGAATATGAAAACTTCACATAATAAGTCAGTGGTGTACTTTTGATTTTCTATAAACTTCAATGTAACATAGAAATAAATTGTACAATTTTGTTTTTGTCCTTATTGTTAATATTTAAAATACTAAGTGGCATGTCTATTTATGATAGAGGAAAAATATGAGTGACTTAGAATTTGTGATTTTGTGTCTCTATGAAATGAACTTTGACATTGTGTAAACATTGTCAAAGAGAATTGCAGCACTATAATTCTTTCGTAGAATAATGTTTCCAACATTAAAATATGTGGAAAAACTATTTTCAAATACTTGAAAAATATTTTTGAGATCACATTTGAAATGTGGGGGTTATTGGCTTATGATTAGACTTGGTGTCTAATTTAACTTTGGAACAAAAGTATGAAATTCAATGATACTTTTGTATTATGTTATACCCACAAAATTCTTGGAGAATATTTGGCATTGTGGTTGTTGAGTTTCTCTATTACTAGTATATAGTGTGACTAGTATGAAACATCCAAATTATATATATATACTTGTTCAAAATAATTGTATTCTTTTATGAAAAAAAATCACTTAAAATGTTGTGATATTTCATGAAAAGATATGTCTATTATAATAAAAGTATTTGCGTAGACATGAATATTGGTGAATAGTCATTTGTTATGTTTTTTGTAAAAATAACAGTTGAACTATATTGTCTTTATTGAACCCGATGAAACTTTGTTCATAGGTAGTTCTATAACAATCACATTGAAAGTTATGGAAATGTCCTTCTGAAAAGGATATTTGACAATCTAAACAATGTTTGTATCACACAAAATTGTAAGAAATAGGAATAAAATATTAGTGAGGAAAAAGCTACCTCGCGAAGAGCTTTTCAAACTCAATGTTTTTATTTGTTCTTACTTGCTTGAGTCAATGTTTGTGACATGAACACTTGGGGCATGTCAATTACAAAACCTTGTAAGAAAAACTGATCAACTCAGAAGTTTTGCCTAACTTCGAGTGCAATAAATAAAAATGTCAAGTTTTTGTGGAATCTAAGTATGTTGAGCATTCTTATAAATCTGTTGAAAGGAATTCTAATCCCTTAGAATTTATTCACACTGACATTTATGATATGAAGTTAATACCATCTCATGGTGGGAAAAAGTATTTGTTACTTTTATTGAGAATTGCAATAGAAATGACTATGTCTATTTGCTAAATGGTAAGGATGAAGCAATAGAAATGTCTAGACAATGTAATATCGAAGTTGAAAATCAGTGTGAAAATATATAAGAAGTGATAAGAATGGAGAGTATAAATCTCATTGTGCAGAAATATGTTTGGAAAGTGAAATATCAAACTACTGTCATATTCACCTCAATCTAATAAAAAACCGAACGTTGAAAGAAATGATGGATGCATTAAATATAAGTTCGGGTTTACACACAATCTTTTCCATATGAGAAATGAAAAGAAAGGAAATCTAACTTGAAATATTTCAAAGTGTGGGGGTATCTAGTCAAAGTCCAAGATCCTATTCCTAAAAGAATTAAAATAGGACCTATGACTGTGGACTGTAAAATTAGACTTGAGTAGTCTAGAGAATGGTCTAAAAGGCCTAGGAAATGAAAAGAATAATGTACTTAATAAAAAGATTTAGAGGCTTAGTAAAATGTTAAAGGACATTTACTTCCTTCGAATATAATTTTGTAACATTTTTTGTGTCTTCTGTAGACTCATCCTTTGGAAAGATGGTGTCAATAAACAATATTGAAAGTTAATTTATCTTCTTCAAGAAAATAAACCTTTGGATTCAAAATGAATCTTTAGAAGGAAAAATAACAGTTGTTGGAACTGTTGAAAAATACAAAGAAAGACTTTGTGTCAAAGGCTTTAGAAAAAAAAGAATTTGATCTTGTCGATATGTATACTCGTTAGTAATTAGAATTACATCCCTTCGGATGCAAAAGTTATTCCTGTGGTATATGACCTCCAAATTCATCAAATGAATGTGAAAATAACTTTCTTAAATGTAGAATTGGAGGAAGAAATTTACATGGAACAACCCGAGGGTTTTGTGGTACCTGGTAAATAAAAGAAAGTATGTGAACTTGTTAAGTCACATTATGGTAGCACCAAAACAATGACATAATTCAATAAAACCATGTCGGCAAATGGATTGAAGAATGATGGAAGTGATAAATGTGTTCACATTAAAATCATAAGGTCATTGTTTGTTTGTATATTGGTGATATGTTGATCATCAATAGAGACACTAATGACGTAAATGCTACTAAATGTATGTTATAAAGGAAGTGGAATGAAAATTATTGGAGTTGCTAATGCGATCTTAGATATAAGAATTCGTAGAACTCCATAATGTTTAGCATTTTCACGGTCACGGTCTCACTGCATTGAAAAGGTACTTAACTAGTTCAAATATTTGAATGTCAATATTGTCAAGTGTCCAATAAATGTGAGCTTTGCATTTTAAAAGAGTGAAAACAAAAGTGACTCACAATTGGATTGTGCTAGATTTTTGGAAAGCATGATGTATATCATATATTGTGTGCGATCAGATATAGCATTTGTTATTTTAAACTGAGTCCGTTCACAAGTGATCCCAAATAAATTAATTAGATGACAATAAATAGAGTTTTGGAGTATTTAAAATAATACTTAAAACTATGTCTTGCATTATAACAATATCCAACAATATTGAAAGATATAGTGATGTAAATTGAATCATCGGAAGAATGAAGTAAAATTCACGAGTGGATATGTATTTACTATTGGTAGAGGAGCAGTCTCTTAGAAATATTTTAAAAGAGACATGTATCGCTAGCTCTACAATGATCTTTGAGCTAGGTTCTCTAGATAAGGTCGGTGAATAAGTTAAATGACTCCAAAATTTCCTGATAGATATTCTATTTTGGCCCAAACCATTGGCACTAGTATGCATACACTTTCACAGTCAAGATGCAATAGGTAGGGCATGGAGCATGACGTATAACGGAAAGTCTCGTCACATACGACATAGACATGATACTGTTAGAAAACTACCCTCTAGTCGAATTATCAGAATTGACTATGTAAAGTCAAAGGATAATGTGTCGGATCCACTTACAAAAAGGCCTAACTAGAGAGAAAGTTAAAAAATCATCTAAGGGAATGAATTTACGGCTTAGGACAAGTCATCATGGCGGTAACTCTATCTAGCAGACTGGAGATCCCAAGAGCTAGATTCAAGGAGAAAAACAAAGTTGTGAATGACGGTTCGACATTGTCAATAAACTCAATCCATTCTCATGATGAAGACAATGCTCAGGGACAAGGATACAACATTAAGGCTTGTTAATGAGTTAATAAAGCTTAATAGTTTTAATGATTTGCTAAGTTTGGCAAAGTTGACCAAATAGTGTATCTACGTGATAACACGGTTAGGAATCACCTATATGAGTGTGAAGTGTAAGCCGCTTCAAAGAAGATGATTGTCAAAAGCCCATCTCTTTATACACTCATGAAACCAGGAGGTGTTCATGGCTAAAACGAACACAACCGTAAGAACCATAGATGGTAAAGGTTAATTGTGTGACATAAGGTTGTCTAGGCATCTACCGATTGACCGAGTATATACGACATATGTTCACTACGGAAAGTCCAAGGAGAAACCTACTTATCCAGATGCAATTAATTCTTGCTTGTAAAGTACACATACTTGTTTGTTTCTTTGTCTTCGAGTCATTCCCCATTCATGCAGGGGATTGTTGGATTTTAAAAAGGTGTGAATGGAAAATGAAGAGTTGCGACTTTTATGAAGAGTTGTGACTTTTATGAAATGTTGCGACTTTGATGAAAAGTTGTGACTTTTATGATAAGTTGTGATTTTTATGAAAAGTTGTGACTTTTATGGAAAGTTGTGACTTTTATGAAAGGTGACGACCTTTCTGAAAGATTGTGACTTTTCCAAAGGTTTGTGACCTTTCCGGTAAGGCACAATAAGAACCTTTTCACACTACCCTTTTTTTTCTATAAATTGAGGGATTTCCTCTCATTTTAATATAGAATTTATGGACTTCTTCTTCAACTACTAAATCTAGTATTCTAAGTGTACTTTACTGTCGTTGAGTGGTTCGCTGACACTGGAGTTTTTGGTATTTGTACTCTGGTGATTGAGATCATTTTACCCTGGGAGGTCATATTCCAAATCAAACCTCGGATACTAGAGGGGAATAATTTCCTTAAAGGGACACTGTGAATTCAGTGGACTTGATCTTTTTCCAATTAAAAATTTTTCTGATTCTGGTACGTGTTTTACAAACTTTAGATTTGTAAATTAATTTTAGTTCTTCTATTCTTATGTTCTTCACTGGTTCATTAAACTTGGTAACTTCATGTTTCTGCAAAGTTTGTTGGAATCAGTAAGATTCTTTAGACACATATTTACAACAATTCTTCTTAAGAAAAATATTTCGTATATTGTTTTTTAAAATCTGTTTCTGATTCTAGTTTCGCTACTAGTTTTAATTTTCTAGTTGTGAAAATGTTCTTTAAACTTTGTTTTCTTACAAAGATGTTCAAAGTTTTGTTCTAAGTATGTTTGGAATACAAGATGAACAATAAATTTAACATCTCATACATACATATATCTTTGAGGACACACCAACTATAACATTTTGTCCAATACTATTAAAATTTATTATTTCCAGATTACTCCTATGAATGATAAGCTCATCCCCAAGAAAAAATTACCTCAGTTAACAGAGCATGCTACGATTTCCTTCAGCTATGGACAATAGCAAGATAAGTGAAATACTCGGTAAATATCATATCAACTATGTGTTGGATAATATCGAGGGAAAGCGCTTACCAAAGATTGCAATTATCCAAGAAAGTTAATCAGATAGAAAGATGGAATTGTGAATAGCAAACCTGCTGTGCAGTTTAACACAAGTAATATACATGTTTGATAAAGGAAAAAGATGGATTTGTTCACTCAAATATGCATCACATAGTTTGGAGACACAAGACTTCACTAATTCTGTCAATCATTCCAGTTATGAATCAAGGGAAAACTTATAAGCACATTACTGTCAATAGGTTTACTTCCATATAATTTTATACATTTTTGCATAATAATAAAATGTAGCTCTTAGTTATCACTTTCATATCATATTTCACTTATTATTTATGATGTTAGACTAGAATTGTTGGAATGCTGCTAATGTATATAATACACTATTATGAAGAAAAAAAAAGACTTTTCTAATAGTACAAAACTTTGCTATCAACAACTATGAAAAGGACCAAGATGAAGTTGGACAAATTAAGAGGAGACTTCCTTTGGCATGGATGTTGAATGCCTTGAATAGGACCCGTTACAACAGAAAGATGGGGGTCTCGTGACCGGTCAGCGAGTCGGGGGGTCCAGGGGGGCGACGCGCCCCCTGGCCTGGGGGTCCGGGGGAGCGGAGACGCCCCCGGCCCGACGGTATACAATGTTGTTGTATTGGGCCCTTAATTATCTGTCAATTCTATATGTTGGCCCAAGCCTATTAGGCGTAACCTAGCACTATATATAGACGCTAGGGCAAACCATTCTGTAATTTCTGTTTGTCTCTCCATAATAAAACTGCTCCCCTCTTCCCGTGGACGTAGCCAATTATTGGTGAACCACGTAATCTGTGTCTTGTTTTCGCGTTTATATTTTCTCGTATATATCGAATTCCGCTAAACAATGGATACAAGAATTAAAGGTAATAACCTAGTCAAATGGGAGATAACCTTGAACAACAGAGACAAAAGGGAGTTGGGTGTTAGATATTTGAGGAAACAAAACAATAGCCTATTGATAAAGTAGTTAAGGAGATATAATAAAGAGGGCAAGCCTTATGGAAGGATGTCACCAGATCCAAGTACGGTGAGTTCAATCCTTGGTGCAGTAATGTTTGACACCTATGGGGTGGGGGTCTGGAGTACTATCAGAAACTTATGTCATAAACTTCTAGCTAATATGTAAACTGAAGTTGGAGATGGTACGAGAACTAAGTTTTGGGCAGATGTGGGGAACAAACACATTCCACTAAAAGAATACCTTAAGAATTTATTCTTGATATGTAGCAATCCGTATGCAAATATCAATGAATTTTGGACTGAACAAGGGTGGTATCTGATCTTCAGAAGGTTTTTGAATAACTGGAAAGTGAAGAGAGTGAACAAATTTCTTGATCTATTAGAAAAAATCTCTTGCACCACCAGTGCTCCTAATTCTTTGAGACGGAAACATAGTAAAGATGAGGCTTTCACTCTTAGCACGACATACAAAACAGAAAGTCCTCAGCGAAGAAACACGAAGAATATAACATTATCATTTTAAAATCAGAAACATGGAGTAAGACCTTAACAAGGATAGCAATTGAAGTTCTACAATGTTGATATCCTATTCCCATGTCTTAAAATCCACAATTTTTTTGTAATAAGAAGGAAATCTCATCTTTATATCTACTTAGCTACTGAAATTTAATATTTCCCATTTATAAGGTCTGATAGTTTTTCTACAATCTATCCAATAAGCTTAGGAAGCAACTGAAGTCAAGGCAATATGCATGTTCAATACTATTTTTTAGGAGGAAGCTATCAACTTACATATTATGATATAAATAAAATGTAATTTATTTAAACTACAACTTGTTAGACACGAAACTTAAGTTGGCAAAATAAAAATAGAAATAGATGGAGCTCAATTTCCACTGCATCATAAGAAATATAAAATATACAATGTTAGATACTAAATGCTACATATTTATACATTTAATAAAAAGAAATTAAGTAGAACTTAGCATATAAGTATATATTGTTACCAATTTGTGTTAGAAAAATCAGAACTACTGATTCTAATAAATTTTGTAGAAACACAAAGTAATCAAAATTTACTAAACCATTAAAAAAGATGAACAAAAATTTAATTTATAAAAACTAAAATCTGTAAAAGGTACCAAACTCTGAAAATTTTTTAACACGAAAAAGATCAATTTCACTGAACTCACATTGTCCTTTTAAGGAAATTATTCCCCTCTAGTATCCGAGGTTTGATTTGGAATATGTCCTCCCACTGTAAAGTGATCTCAATCACCAGCGTATAGATACCGAAAACTCTAGTGTCAGCGAACCAACCACTTAACATCACTAAAGTACACGAAGAAAAAAGTTTTTGTGCAGAAGAAGAAGAAGAAAAATAGAAAATTCGTAAGGAAAAATTCTGAAGAGTGAATAATATTTATAGGCAAGAGGAACAGGTTCCGAAAGGTTGCAACCTTTTCAGAATCTACACAACCATTAATAAAAGTTTGCAACCTTTCAAATGGTACTGACTGTTTCTGAAAGTTGCAACCTTTCAGAACAGTTATTTCAAAAAACGGCGGGAATTTAAACAAAACGGGCAAGTTTTTAAATCAAATGGGCCGCGCGCGAATCCGAGTCCGGTCGGGTTTATCAACTAAAAAGTTGAAACATTTCGATTAATTTCAACTAAATAACTGAAAACGTTTCTGTTATCAACTAATTTAATGAAAACATTTTGACCATTTATTTTAATTAATTAAATAAATAATTAAAATAAATTTTGTCCAAAAAATAATCTCTCGATCATTTTCCAAAGTCAAAGACGAATTCATAGCCAAAACCGAGCCGAGCAAGCGAAAACGACGATAGCGCGAGTTGGGTCTGTCTTTCCAACCCTTTCAACAATTAATAAGAGTGTTTCTATATTTAAACTCTTCTGTTTTTCTTTCCATCACCGTTGAGGGACAAATGCCTTTTCATTAAAGCATAAGAGGACTTTTCAAGTTCTCAACTTTCCAAGTTCCTCTCTTTCCCTCTATTTCCCATCAATTCTTGCTACATACTAAACAATCCCCCACATTGATGGAGAATGGTCATAACATAGGAATGCACATACAAATGTGTATTTCACAGGCAAGGATTAATTGCATCTGGATAAGTAGGTTTCCCCTTAGGACTTTCCGTAGTGAACATATGTCAGATATACTCGATCAATCAGTAGATGCGATATCTATCTCTGAACCATCGAGCTTTGGTGTATACCTAGACAACCATATGTCACAATTAACCCTTTACTGTTTATGGTTCTTACGATTGTGTTCGTTTCAGCCATGAACACCTCTTGGTTTCATAAGTGTATAGAGAATAGGCTTCTGACATAAAATTATCTGTGAAGTCGCTTCCACTTCACACTCACATAGGTGATTTCTAACCGTGTCATCTCGTAGATACACTATTTGGTCAAATATACCAAACTTAGCAAATCATTAAAAACTTTAAGCTTTATTACCTCATTATCAAGCCTTAAAGTCTTAACTTGTTCCTGAACATTGTCTTCATCATGAGAATGGATTGAGTTAATTGATAATGTCGAACTGTCAGCCACAACTTTGTTTTTATCCTTTAATCTAGGTCTTGGGATCTCCAGTCTTCTAGATAGAGTTACCGTCATGCTGACTTGTCCTAAGCCGTAAACCCATTCCCTTAGATGATTTTTCGACTGCCTCTCTCACTAGGCATTCCGTTAGTGGATCTGACACATTATCGCTTGAATTTACATAGTCAATTGTGATAATTTCACTAGAGAGCAGTTGTCTTACGGTGTTGTGTCTCCGTCTTATATGACGAGACTTTCCGTTGTACATGATGCTCCCTGCCCTACCTATTGTTGCTTGACTATCACAATGTATACAAATAGGTACAACATGTTTGGTCCAGAATGAAATATCCTCTAAGAAATTTCGGAGCTATTCAGCTTCTTCACCAGCCTTATCCAAAGCAATGAATTCAGATTCCATTGTGGAGCGAGCAATACATGTCTGTTTGGACGACTTCCAAGAGACTGCTCCTCCTCAAGTATGAACACATAATCACTTATGGATTTTACTTCATTTAATCCAGTGATTCAATTTGCATCACTATATCCTTCAATCACAGTAGGATATTTATTATATGCAAAGCATAATTTTGTGTATATTTAAGATACTCGAACACACGTTTCATTGTCATCGGTGAGTTTGATTCGGATTACTAGTGAACCAACTTAGTTTGCTAATAGCACATACTATATCTGGTCGCGTAAAATTCATAATATACATCAAACTTCCCAACACTCTGGCGATTCCAATTGAGAATCACTTTGACCTTCATTCTTTTGAAATGTACAGCTTAGATCAGTTGGATTTTTGAAAACATTGAAATTCAAGTACTTGAACTTATCCAATACTATTTCAATATAATGAGATCGAGATAATTCTAGTACCTGGGGAGTTTTGATAGTCCCGACCCCTAAGATCAAATCAACAACTCCTAAGTCCTTCGTATTGAACTTACTGGACAGCATGCGCTTAGTAGCATTTATATCGTCAACGTCTTTACTCATTATTAAAATGTCATCAACATACAAACAAAATAACTTCATGATTCATATTATTTTTAATGTAAACACATTTATCACATTCGTTAATCTTGAATCCATTTTCCAACATTATTTGGTCAAATTTAGCATGACATTGTTTGGGTGCTTGCTTGAGTCCATAAAGTCACTTCAAGTCTGCGCACTTTCTCTTCTTTACCAGGACTAAAAACCCTTCAGGTTGTTCCATGTGAATTTCTACCTCCAACTCTCCATTTAAGAAGGACCGTCTTTACATCCATTCGGTGGATTTTAAGATCATGCGTTGCTGCTAGTGCTGTTAACATCCTAATTGATGTTATCCTTGTCACTGGACAGTATGTGTCAAAGTAGTCAAGACCTTCCTTTTGTCTGTATCCTTTGACTACCAGTCTAGCCTTATATTTTTCAATAGTCCCATCAGGTTTCATTTTCCTTTTAAAGATCCACTATGGTCCTAAAGGTTTATTTCCTAGAGGGAGATCAACCAATTCCCAAGTGTGATTACTTAAATTGATTCGATCTCACTATTGACAGGTTCATTCCAATAAGTTGACTTAGATGAAGACATAGTTTCTTTAAAAGTTTGAGGCTCATTTTCAAGCAGTAGTGCCACAAAATTTGGTCCGAATGAAGCAGGTTTCCGTTGGCGAGTACTATTCTAGAATCCTCACTAGTTGTTGTATTTTCCGTTGATTCTTCCCGTGATCATTTAGGTCTTTCACTTGTCGACTCACATCCAATTTTGTACGGATAAATGCTTCAAAAAACTCTGCGTTATCTGACTCAATTATCGTATTAACATGAATCTCAGGATTATCAAATCTGTGAACCAAAAACTGGCAGGCCTTATTGTTCACAGCATATCCAATAAATACACAGTCCACTGTTTTGAGTCAAATTTTAACCCTCTTAGGTAAAGGAACCTCTACCTTGGCTAAACACCCCCACACTTTGAAATATTTCAAGTTGGGTTTCCTTCCTTTCCACAACTCATATGGAATTTATTGTGTTTTTGGATGGCGTACCCTATTGAGTATCTTATTAGCCGTAAGGATGGCTTACCCCCAAAGGGTTCGCGGTAAACCAGAATTGATCATCAAGGCATTTATCATTTTCTTTAATGTTCTGTTCTTCCGTTCCGCCAAACCATTTGACTGTGGTGTGTAGGGTGTAGTGTTTTGATGAATAATACCATATTCCAAACATATCTCTGCAAAAGGAGATTCATATTCTCCATCCATATCACTCCGAATTATTTTTATCTTTAGATTCAATTGGTTCTCCACTTCATTTTGTATTGCTTAAATGTATCAATTGTTTCATCCTTACCATTAAGCAAATTTACATAACAAAATTGAGTGCAGTCATCAACAAAAGTTAATAAATATTTTTTTCCACCACGAGATGGTGTAGACTTCATATCGTATATATCTGTGTGAATTAATTCTAATGTTTTGGAATTTCTTTCAATAGACTTATAAGGATGTTTAACAAACTTACTTTCCATACAAATTCCACATTTCGATTTATCGCATTTAAAATCAGGCAATACTTCTAGATTAACCAATTTTCGCAAGGCTTTGTAATTTATATGTCCCAAATGGGGATGCCATATATCATTTCACTTCAATAAGTAAATAGAAGCAGAATTCTAATTAATACTATCAACAACCATTACATTAAGTTGGAAAAGACCCTCATTGAGGTAGTCTTTTCCTATGAACATCTCATTCTTACTTATTACAACTTTAGCACTAACTGGACACACTTAAACCCGTTCTTAACGAGTAGTGCAGCGGAAACTAAATTCTTCCTACTAGTAGGGACATGCAGAACACTGTTCAAAGTCAACACCTTGCCGGATGTCATTTTCAAGATTGCTTTCCCAATTTCTACAATCCTTGATGTTGCTCTGTTTCCTATGAACAAATCTTCATCGTACTCAGCAGGAGTGTACGTTGCAAAGGCTTCTTTTGCAGATAAAATATTTTGAGTGGCACCTGAGTCGAGAAACCACTCCTTGGAATATCCAACTAACTTACACTCCGATATCATTGCACACAAGTCATCTGCATCTTCCATCTCTTCCACGATATTTGCTTGAATTTTTCCTTCGCCTTTGTCTTTATCCTTTCTTGGAGCACAACAATCAGAAGACCTATGACCAACCTTGCCAAAGTTATAACAGTTGCCTTTAAATTTCTTCTTGGCCTATGACTTCTGCCCGTTGGACTTCTTTCTCTTTTTGTATTTAGTAGGAGCTTCTTCAACAATATTAACTCCAATGATTGTTGAACTCTACAAGAATTCTTTTCGGTGTTTTTTTTATCTTCATCAATCTTGAGCCGAATCATAAGAGCTTCAAGCTTCATTTCTTTACGCTTGTGCTTTAGATAAATTGCAAGCTTTCAGAACAATCATTTCCAAAAACGGCGTGTAACGACCTGTTTAGTCGTTTTGAGCAGCAGATTTTAATTCTGGAAAAACTGGCTGAGTCGACGGATCCCACGACGGACCGTCATGGGCACGACGGACCGTCGAGGGGGTCTCGTTTCAAAACACTTTAGAATTCTGAAATTTGGGTACTAAAATCGACTCTCTGAACTTCGCGACGAAATGGCAGGACGGACCGTCACAGGCATGACGGGCCGTCACAGACCCTTAGTAAAAATTTAGTCTCTGAACTCTGTGACGGAAGCAGCAGGACGGACCGTCGCAGGCACAACGGGCCGTCACAGGCTGCGTAATCCCAGGCTGGGTCGAATTTCTATTAAATGTTTTAAGGGGCGTTTTGGACTATTCCTGCTATAATTATAAATTTGGTGGTTAATGTTAATAAATTAACTACTGGGGGTTAAAGGAGATACCTTGAATTAATTAGTGGGTATTCTATCATCTTTTATACTTAATTACATGCTAATTAGGGTAAAAGAAAGAGGGTTTGAATAAGAAAAATAGAAAGTACAGAGAGAGGGAGAAGAACGATCGAGAGAGAGGAGAAACGAAGAGGAAATCAAGCTTTGGAAAAGTAGATTTCTTGATCACGAATTCTTCGGTGGAGGTAGGTTATGGTTTATGCTATTCGTAGTAAACTCTTAATAGCGAATGATATGTATTGAGAAGTATTGTAAACCCTTATATATGCTTAATTGTATGCTTACATGAATGTGATTATATAATTGTGATAAAATAAGCATGATGAGGCTATTGA
The DNA here is from genome assembly GCA_027705065.1 of Solanum peruvianum. Classification (NCBI taxonomy): domain Eukaryota; kingdom Viridiplantae; phylum Streptophyta; class Magnoliopsida; order Solanales; family Solanaceae; genus Solanum; species Solanum peruvianum. Next base: position 23,737,867 of record JAKWJD010001758.1, read on the forward strand.
ATCCTAAATCTTGAAAAACCCTAATCTACTTTGTTAATGATGATGCCTTGGTATAAAAGAAGGCTTGATGAACGAAAGTAGTGAGATTAGGGGATCGGGTGTCACGTTCCGGCACCAGGATAGAATATGGATCGGAGTGTCACGTTTCGACACCAGGATAGTATATGGATCGGGTGTCACGTTCCGGCACCAGGATAGAATATGGATCGGAGTGTCACGTTCCGACACCAGGATAGTATATGGATCGGGTGTCACGTTCTGGCACCAGGATATAATATGGATCGGAGTGTCACGTTTCGGCACCAGGATAGTAATAGAGGATCGGGTGTCACGTTCCGGCACCAGGATAGTATATGAGGATCGGAGTGTCACGTTCCGACCACCAGGATAGTATATGGATCGGGTGTCACGTTCCACCCCAGATAGTATATAAGGATCGGAGTGTCACGTTCCGACACCAGGGTAGTATATGAGGATCGGAGTGTCACGTTCCGACACCAGGATAGTATATGGATCGGGTGTCACGTTCCGACACCAGGAAAGTATATGGAGCAGAGTGTCACGTCCGACACGAGAGGAATAAAGATAATGAATCTTGAAAAATGTTAATATACTCAATCTAATGAACCTAATTCCCAAATGAGTATGGTATTGAGGCTTGAGTCCTCATGGGTGTACTTGGCGTACTTATTAATGTTTATAGTACTTGTTGTTGCTACATGTTGAGTATTGTAGTTGATTTATGATATTATCTGATATATACTATTTTCTATTTTGAGTTGGCCGATGATACCTACTCAGTACTTGTGTTTTGTACTGACCCCTACTTGTATGTTTTTTTCTTTGTTATTTGTGGAGTGCAGCAAACGTACCGTCGTCTTCAACTCAACCGCAACTCGGATTTCAGGGTGAGCTAATGCTTCTAGCTTGGACTGGATCTTCTTCCTCATGTCTTGATGCCTTGAAGTTCCGGCATGGACTAGCTTTTTATTTATTTTAGCTTCTTAGAATACTCTTAGATTTAGTTATTTGAGGATAGATGTTCTTGTGTGATGACCTCCAGATTTTGGGGAATAATAGATGTTAAGTTTTTAGAAGTTATTGAATTGATTTTCATTAATGAGTTTAAGTCTTCCGCATTGTATTTTGTTCATTATGTTTGAAATGTTGGGGTTTAGATTGGTTGGTTCGCTCACATAGTAGGATAAGTGTGGGTGCCACTCGCGGCTCGTTTTGGGTCGTGACAAACTTTGTATCAGAGCGTTAGGTTCGTTGGTCTCATCACACAAAAACTAGTATAGTAGAGTCTTAAGGAACGGTAGGGGGACGCCTTTAATTTTCTTTGAGAGGCTATAAGACTTTAGGAAAATTCCATTCTTTCTTTCTTTCTTTCGTGCTATTACTTGGATCCAATTGGTATCTAGGTGATACAAATTGGTATCTGACCATCTTCACTCTATTTCGCAGATGGTTAGAACTAGAGCAACGATTGCGCCAACACCAACACCGGCAAGACAGGATGCAACTGAGCCAGCCACTGTGGCTGTAGCTCGGAGAGGAGCTGTGGCAAGAGGCCGTGGTAGAGGTCGCGGAAGGACGTACTCTAGAGGAAGAGGACAAGCACCTAGCCCTACTAGTACTAGGGCGGTAACTCCTCCACCGACTGAAGAAGTGGTAGGAGAGGGTGAGGAAGGGGAGAATGAACAAGTGCAGAATGAGGAATTACCACCCCAACCTACCCTAGAGATGATTAATCAGGTTCTTGCTTATCTTAGCGGGTTATCTGATCAAGGCCAGGCACCTCCAGTGTTTTCTGCACCAGCACCTCAGGTTCCGGAAGTACGACATGCCACTGCTGAGGCTCCCCGCATGGATGCCTCATTAGAAATAGGCACGTTTCCTCGTTTGACTACAGAGCCTATAATGACATTTCAGTAAGTTCTTGAAATTGAAACCTCCAGTCTTCAAGGGTGCTGAATCGGAGGATGCCTACGATTTTCTGGTTGATTGCCATGAGTTACTACATAAAATGGGCATAGTGGAACGGTTTGGCGTTGAGTTTGTAACCTATCAATTTCAGGGAAATGCCAAAATGTGGTGGCGGTCACATGTTGAGTGTCAACCCGCACAGGCACCACCTATGACTTGGGCGTCATTCTCTAGCTTGTTTATGGAGAAGTATATCCCCCGGACTTTGAGGGATAGGACGAGAGATGAGTTCTTGAGCCTAGAGCAAGGTAGGATGTCGGTTACTGCATATGAGGCTAAGTTTCGTGCATTATCCAGGTATGCCACCCAACTTTGTTTCAGTCCACAAGAGCGGATTCGCCGTTTTGTGAAGGGGTTGAGGTCAGAATTACGGATTTCAACCTTACAAGTAGCGGCTACGGCAAAATCCTTTCAAGAAGTGGTAGACTTCGTGATAGAGGTGTAGGGAGTGAATCCAGATGACTTCACCATGGCATCGACATCAAAAAGGTTTCGTAAGGGAGGTGAGTTTAATGGTTCTTACTCCAGAGGGCAGGGTTCAGGAGGTTATCCAGCCCGACCCATTCACTCTTCACTACAGACTGTAGTTGGGGGTCCACCCCAGACCGGTCAACATTTCTCTGAGGTTGGAGGTTATTCCCAGACTTTGTCATTCTCACAGAGACCGATGCTTGAATCCAGAGAGTGTTATTGATGTGGGGAGACTGGACAAATTAAGAGATATTGTCCAAAACAGAGTTACAGACCTCCCATAGTCAGAGGTAGAGGTGGTCATGGAAGAGGCCGTCATTCTGGAGGACGTGGTGGCCGAGGTAATGGTGGTCACCAAAACGGTCAGGGTGACGGGCAAACTGGATCCACCATAGCACAACATGGTAGGGGCAACGGGCAGACAGGTGATAGGGCCCATTGTTACGCTTTCCCTGAGAGATCTGAAGCGGAGACATCTGATGCTGTCATCACAGGTAATCTTTTGGTTTGCGATTGCATGGCTTCTGTATTGTTTGATCCTGGATCCACATTTTCTTATGTATCTTCCTCATTTGCTACTAGTCTTATTTTACACTGTGAATTACTTGACATGCCTATCCGTGTGTCTACCCCGGTGGGTGAGTCTGTGATAGTTGAAAGGGTATATAGGTCTTGTCTAGTGACTTTTGTGGGGAGCAACACTTATGTAGACTTGGTTATCCTAGAAATGGTTGACTTCGATGTAATTCTGGGTATGACTTAGCTTTCTCCGAATTTTGCGATCTTAGATTGTAATGCAAAAACTGTAACATTGGCCAAGCCTGGGACTGATCCGTTAGTGTGGAAGGATGACTACACTTCCACTCCGATTCGTATCATCTCCTTTCTTCATGCTAAGATAATGGTTAGAAAAGGGTGTTTAGCGTTCTTGGCACACCTCAGGGATGATACTACTCAAGTACCTTCAATTGAGTCGGTTTCGGTAGTCCGTGAGTTTCAGGATGTGTTTCCTACAGACCTTCCTGGTATGCCACCAGATAGGGATATTGACTTTTGCATTGATCTTGAACCGGGTACTCGCCCTATTTCCATACCCCCTTATAGAATGGCTCCCGCGGAGTTAAGAGAGTTTTGGCCCAACTTCAAGAGTTGTTAAGCAAAGGCTTTATTAGACCAAGTGCATCTCCTTGGGGTGCTCCTGTTTTGTTTGTGAAGAAGAAGGATGGGAGTTTTCGGATGTGCATAGACTACAAACAACTGAATAAGGTAACTGTTAAGAACAAGTATCCTCTTCCACGCATTGATGATTTGTTTGATCAGTTACAAGGTGCTTGTACCTTCTCAAAAATCGATTTGAGATCTGGTTATCATCAATTGAAAATACGGGCAACAGATGTGCCCAAGACTGCTTTTCGGACCAAGTATGGGCATTACGAGTTCTTAGTAATGTCTTTTGGGCTTACGAATGCCCCTGCTGCTTTTAATGAGCTTGATGAATGGGATTTTTAAGCCATATCTGGATCTCTTTGTCATTGTATTCATCGATGATATATTGGTATACTCAAAGAGCAAGAAGGAACATGAGGAGCACTTGAGAATTGTATTGGAAATGTTGAGGGAGAAAAAGCTTTATGCCAAATTCTCCAAGTGTGAGTTTTGGCTAGATACAGTGTCCTTCTTGGGGCATGTGGTTTCTAAGGATGGGGTGATGGTGGATCCTTCCAAGATCGAAGCAGTGAAGAGTTGGGCAAGACCCACTAATGTTACAGAGGTGAGGAGCTTTGTTGGTTTAGCTAGCTACTACCGCCGATTTGTCAAGGGGTTCTCTTCTATTGCTTCCTAATTGACAAGCTTAACTAAGCAGAATGTTCCATTTGTATGGTTGGATGAATGTGAGAAAAGCTTTCAGAAGCTCAAGACCTTGTTGATTACTGCACCAATCCTTACCCTGCCAGTGGAAGGTAAGAATTTCATTGTCTATTGTGATGCATCCTATTCGGGTTTGGGTGCAGTGCTAATGCAAGAGAAGAACGTAATTGCTTATGCTTCAAGGCAATTAAAGGTGCACGAACGTAATTACCCGACCCATGATTTGGAGTTGGCCGCGGTAGTATTTGCATTAAAGCAATGGAGGCACTATCTGTATGGGGTTAAGTGTGAAGTCTATACGGATCATCGTAGCCTACAATATGTCTTTACTCAGAAAGATTTGAATTTGAGACAGAGGAGATGGATGGAACTACTGAAGGACTACGATATCACTATTCTGTATCATCCGGGAAAAGCTAATATTGTGGCAGATGCTTTAAGTAGAAAGGTAGGAAGCATGGGAAGTCTAGCTCACTTGCAAGTTTCTAGACGCCCATTGGCTAGAGAAATCCAAAACTTGGCTAATGACTTTATGAGGCTAGAAGTAAATGAGAAGGGAGGACTTTTGGCCCGTGTGCAGGCGAGATCTTCTTTTCTTGACAAGATCAAGGGAAAACAGTTTGATGATGAGAAACTAAGCTGAATTCGGGATATGGTGTTGCGAGGAGAGGCTAAGGAAGCAATAATTGATGAGGAAGGTGTTTTGAGAATTAAGGGAAACGTATGTGTGCCCCGTGTTGATGATTTGATCCACACTATTCTTACAGAGGCTCATAGTTCCGGATATTCTATACATCCTGGTGCAACCAAGATGTATCGTGACCTTAAGCAACACTTTTGGTGGAGTAGAATGAAGCGTGACATTGTTGAATTTGTTGCCAAATGTCCAAATTGTCATCAAGTAAAGTATGAACACCAGAGGCCTGGAGGAACACTTCAGAGAATGCCCATTCCGGAATGGAAGTGGGAGAGAATCGCAATGGACTTCGTGGTTGCTCTTCCAAAGACAATGGGTAAGTATGACTCTATTTGGGTGATTGTTGATAGGTTAACTATGTCTGCTCATTTCATTCCGGTCAAGGTGACTTACAATGCAGAGAAGTTAGCCAAACTTTACATCTCGGAAGTTGTTCGATTGCATGGGGTTCCACTCTCCATTATATCAGATAGAGGTACGCAGTTTACTTCTAAGTTTTGGAAAACATTGCATGCTGAATTAGGTACTAGGTTGGATCTTAGTACCGCATTTCACCCTCAGACCGATGGTAAGTCTGAGCGAACGATTCAAGTGTTGGAGGATATGCTTCGTGCATGTGTGATAGAATTTGGTGGTCATTGGGATAACTTCTTACCCTTAGCAGAATTCTCATACAATAATAGCTATCACTCAAGCATTGGTATGGCCCCATTTGAGACACTGTATGGGAGGAGATGTAGGTCTCCCATTGGTTGGTTTGATGCATTTGAGGTTAGACCTTGGGGTACTGACCTTTTGAGGGAATCGTTAGATAAAGTGAAATGCATTCAAGAAAAGCTTTTAGCGGCTCAAAGTAGGCAAAAGGAATATGCGGACCGAAAGGTTAGAGACTTGGAGTTCATGGAGGGTGAACAAGTATTGTTGAAGGTTTCGCCCATGAAAGGGGTGATGCGGTTTGGTAAGCGAGGTAAGCTTAGCCCAAGGTATATTGGTCCCTTTGAAGTACTTAAGCGAGTAGGGGAGGTGGCTAATGAATTAGCCTTGCCTCCAGGGCTGTCAGGAGTGCATCCGGTATTTCATATGTCTATGTTGAAAAGATACCATGGGGATGGAAACTACATCATTCGTTGGGATTCAGTTCTGCTTGATGAGAGTTTGACTTATGAGGAGGAGCCTGTTGCCATTCTAGATAGAGAAATCCACAAGTTGAGATCAAGGGAGATTGCATCCATCAAGGTTCAATGGAAGAATCGGCCGTTTGAAGAGTCCACTTGGGAGAAGGAGGCTGATATGGAAGAAAGATACCCACATCTGTTTACAAATTCAGGTACTCCTTTTCGCCCTTGTTTCTTTTCTTGTGATCGTTCGAGGACGAACGATGGGTAAATTGGTATCTATTGTAACGACCTGTTTAGTCGTTTTGAGCAGCAGATTTTAATTCTAGAAAAACGGGCTGAGTCGACGGATCCCACGACGGACCGTCATGGGCACGACAGACCGTCGAGGGGGTCTCGTTCCAAAACACTTTAGAATTCTAAAATTTGGGTACTGAAATCGACTCTCTGAACTTCGCGACGAAATGGCAGGACGGACCGTCACAGGCATGACGGGCCGTCACAGACCCTTAGTAAAAATTTAGTCTCTGAACTCTGTGACGGAAGCAGCAGGACGGACCGTCGCAGGCACGACGGGCCGTCACAGGCTGCGTAATCCCAGGCTGGGTCGGATTTCTGTTAAATGTTTTAAGGGACGTTTTGGACTATTCCTGCTATAATTATAAATTTGGTGGGTTAATGTTAATAAATTAACTACTTGGGGGTTAAAGGAGATAACCTTGAATTAATTAGTGGGTTATTGTATCATCTTTTATACTTAATTACATGCTAATTAGGGTAAAAGAAAGAGGGTTTGAATAAGAAAAATAGAAAGAACAGAGAGAGGGAGAAGAACGATCGAGAGAGAGGAGAAACGAAGAGGAAAGCAAAGCTTTGGAAAAGTAGATTTCTTGATCACGAATTCTTCGGTGGAGGTAGGTTATGGTTTATGCTATTCGTAGTAAACTCTTAATAGCGAATGATATGTATTGAGTAGTATTGTAAACCCTTCTATATGCTTAATTGTATGCTTGCATGAATGTGATTATATAATTGTGATAAAATAAGCATGATGAGGCTATTGAATCCTAAATCTTGAAAAACCCTAATCTACTTTGTCAATGATGATGCCTTGGTATAAAAGAAGGCTTGATGAACGAAAGTAGTGAGATTAGGGGATCGGGTGTCACGTTCCGGCACCAGGATAGAATATGGATCGGAGTGTCACGTTTCGACTCAAGGATAGTATATGGATCGGGTGTCACGTTCCGGCACCAGGATAGAATATGGATCGGAGTGTCACGTTCCGACACCAGGATAGAATATGGATCGGGTGTCACATTCCGGCACCAGGATAGAATATGGATCGGAGTGTCACGTTCCGGCACCAGGATAGTAATAGAGGATCGGGTGTCACGTTCTGGCACCAGGATAGTATATGAGGATCGGAGTGTCATGTTCCGACACCAGGATAGTATATGGATCGGGTGTCACGTTCCGACACCAGGATAGTATATGAGGATCGGAGTGTCACGTTCCGACACCAGGATAGTATATGAGGATCGGAGTGTCACGTTCCGACACCAGGATAGTATATGGATCGGGTGTCACGTTCCGACACCAGGATAGTATATGGAGCGGAGTGTCACGTACCGACACGAGAGGAATAAAGATAATGAATCTTGATAAATGTTAATATACTCAATCTAATGAACCTAATTCCCAAATGAGCATGGTATTGAGGCTTGAGTCCTCATGGGTGTACTTGGCGTACTTATTAATGATTATAGTACTTGTTGTTGCTACATGTTGAGTATTGTAGTTGATTTATGATATTATCTGATATATACTGTTTTCTATTTTGAGTTGGCCGATGATACCTACTCAGTACTTGTGTTTTGTACTGACCCCTACTTGTATGTTTCTTTCTTTGTTATTTGTGGAGTGCAGCAAACGTACCGTCGTCTTCAACTCAACCGCAACTCTAGCCAGTCTTCATTACACCCGATTTCAGGGTGAGCTAATGTTTCTAGCTTGAACTGGATCTTCTTCCTCATGTCTTGATGCCTTGAAGTTCCGGCATGGACTAGCTTTTTATTTATTTAGCTTCTTAGAATACTCTTAGATTTAGTAATTTGAGGATAGATGTTCTTGTGGTGATGACTTCCAGATTTTGGGGAATAATAGATGTTGAGTTTTTAGAAGTTATTGAATTGATTTTTATTAATGAGTTTAAGTCTTCCGCATTGTATTTTGTTCATTATGTTTGAAATGTTGGGGTTTAGATTGGTTGGTTCGCTCACATAGTAGGATAAGTGTGGGTGCCACTCGCGGCTCGTTTTGGGTCGTAACACGGCGGGAAATTTAAATAAAACAGGAAATTTTTTAAATCAAACGGGGTTGCGCACGGATCCGAGTCGGATCGAGTTAATCAACTAAAAAGATGAAATATTTTGGTTAATTTCAACTAAATAACTGAAAACTCAATTGAAGCAACTAAAGACTGAAATAGATGCAACTATAGATGATTATAGATCAGATATACAAATGCATAAGTCAAATCTCCATTAATAGAATTACGAATATACATATTCAAACAACAATTCATTAAATCTAGTTTATATAACAATCTTCAAAAGATTTCAGTTCATATCGACTACTTTATACAATTATGTACTGCAATATTTAAGTTATACAATTATATATATCAATTCTACATTTATACGAACACTTTTATATAGACAATAATTCCACAAAAATTTATTGAAAGCACACATTTGATCAAGGCTCCAATTATCAATAGAGAATTTATACAATTGCAGTTTGAAATATGCTCATATACAATTTTCCATTACACGTTTAATTCAAATACAATCAAAACAACTTATTCAATTAGAACAACTAATAAACAATCGATTTATATAACTTCAGCCAAAATACAACACATTCAACCAAAGCTCCAACTATAAATGGATAATTCATATAATTTCATTTTCAAATTTAATTTGTTCAAATTCACCATTACCAAATAAATTGAAATACAGTTGGAACAACTAATAACTAACCGTTTCATACAGAATTAAGCCAAAATACAATAGAAAATCGATAAAACAAAACTTTAAAAAATGAAACTACCAATCCAATCAATATTGAATCTAAAAAAGATGAAGCTAATACACAACAAATTCTATATAATAGAACACCAAATTACAAATTGATTTATACAGATGCATACAAAAGAAATAAAAGGACTCAAATTCAATGTATTCTGTATCTGTTGATCAACAATGATATTAATTATTTTGTTTTTGAATTGAAGTTGCCGACATCAAGATCTCAAAAAATATCAGATTACTGTTATGAAGAAATTGTAGTATACTTGATATGAAGTCTAACCATTTAATATTCCGCGAATTAAGATGTTATTAGTGCCATTACCTTTAAAAAAATAAATTTGAATTCATTTTTGTATACAACTTTGAAAAGAAGCAAATTATACAAACGATCAGTCATATAGCAACTTTAAAATTTAGCTACGACCAGTAATTATTAAAACTGTTGTTAAGGAGAATAATTACTTTAATTAGGGTAGCTATATCCCTAAGTTGCCCTAATTTAAAATTAAGAGAGTTCAAATTCAAAATAATTAGGTTAATATTTTTATTTAGATATTTCTACTTTTACTTGAAAAAAAAACTTAATAAATATTATAAAGATAATTTTATTTATGGATTTGACTAACAAATAGTAACTGTAATATTGTTTTGTCGATATTTATAATAAAATTTTTAATTTTTAATTTTTAATTTTTAATTTTATTTAATAATTATAAGAAAATATAATTTTTAAAAATTGGACTGACCCGGCAAACCTATAGCCCACGTACTTGTGGGTTGGACTTTCTGGCCCACACTAAAAATGGGCTAGCCCGACCTGACCGCAAAAATATCAAAGTCTGTATAGGTTAGTCGAACAGGATGGGTTAGCCCATATTGACAACTCTCGTGTGAATTGGTATGGGATGATGAATTAATACTTAAACCATGTTCTTGAAAAAAAAATCAGGAATTAATACTAAAATCATGTGCTTGAAAAAGAAATCAGACTTAGGTAACTATTGTTATCTTATATTACTAAAATATTTTATAGTGACATAATTATATTACAGTTTTGGTAGGAGTGGTTACTAGTATTTAATTATCATATAGGTGATTTAATAGACTAAAATTATATTAATATTTCTAAGTTGATTAAGTATTAAATTTTACGATTTAAACTATATATTTTTCTTATTCATATTCCATCAGTGTATGAATTTTATTACTAAATTCGATGATGATGCTTTGTTATCAAGAGCTTTTAGATATAGTAATAGAGTTCATATATATATTACATACTTTTTTTGGATGATTAATAACTCTATAAATTAGTGCCTATGGAATCCTACTTAGCTAGGTATCAAATAACTTAATTCATAAAAAAAATATATATAGATAAATATATTGTGCATCTTTATTTTTGTTTGTTTTTTCTTCATTTTATTTGCATTTCTTTGACATATACAAAGTAATTTCAAGAAGAACATAAATCTCTTTATATATTTCTACTATATTAGAAAAGCTTTATTTTAACATGTTAGCTTAAAGTCAATAAATTTCAAGTTAGGGTATATTTGACTTTTCAAACATTATGTTGTATGTGTCTTTAATCCTACAACTAAATGGACACGTTAGATTTTCTACATCTTTCTAGAATAGTAACAACTGTTTCACTTCTCTTCTGACTCTCTTATCACAAAGAACAAATATAAAAAGCTCACAAAAGAAAGAATGAGGATATGCAGAGAGTACAAGAGGACGTTGAAAGGGCACTATATATTACTGCTTCCTTTCTGCCATGTTTAGTTTTTCTGCGAAAATAAATAAAAATTCAACATCCTTTTTATATTAAACATGTATCAAACGACTCTTAGTTATCTTTGCTTGATTTCTCAAAATTCTCAACCCCAAAGTGAGAAATAATAATAATTGTTGCAAAAATTGCAATATCATGATGGTTTTCTTCTTTCTCTGACCATAAATGGATAGAAATCGGATCTGAACCTAAAATTGGTGCTTGCATCCATGGCGCGGTGATTTCAGTCTCTCTTGTCGTGTAGTAAGTATTACAATCTGAGCCTTAGTATTTCTTTTACGGATGAAGTGTCAGTAACAATCTTGTTACCTCCATAAGGTAGGAATGAGTGAGATTACACTAATTTTTTTTTTGTTGTAACTGTGAACTTCGAAGATCGAGAAAGACCTGCAAATTTATCTTTTAAAGTAAGAAAGTTTATCTTAGAGACGAAGAAATGATAGTAGAAAATAGAGGAGACACTTCAAAGGTTTGTTGCTCCTCTCTACAATGCTTTGATTTCAATTTTTGCTAAGAAAAATATAGATTGAACAACTCTTATAAGTTAATTGAACTACCAAACGGCCACCTAATGTTTGTTTGTTCACTCAAAATTCTCATCCCCAAAGTAAGAATTAACAGTAGTAATAGTAATATACTAATAATTGTTGCAGAAATTATGAGGTTAGGATGATGGATTTCTTCTTTCTTTGAGCAAATCGATAGTGTAGGAAAGAAATCGTTGCATAACAGCCAATTTGTTAACACTAACATCTATTATATCTTGCATTATAATCTTTGCTCTTTCCTAGCGGATCTGTGGGTTTTACTTTTTTATCTATTTTTCATTCAAGATATTGTTTGTGCAATATACATACACATAAGTAACTCATCTTGAACAAATATAAGTATAAGAACATTTATGTTGAGTCATAATATTTTGTACTGTGCAAATTGCAGACCATGAAGCCATTTCAACATACATTTAGGTTATCTTACTTCTGGACTCATGTTTGTGATACTTATGATATGGTAAGAGAAATTGGAGTCACTGCCATCACTGCAAGTTTGAATTTTTGGATAAAATCTGATTTTTGCTACTTTTTTCTTGGTTAAAAAAAATATTCCCTTTCTATCTCCTTTTGATTTATTTCATCTTCTTCATTTGGATCTATTTATTGCGGTTCTCAACTATGGTAAGTTGGTGATAATATGTGATTTTTTTAACCATTAATATTTGTGCAAGGTTGTATTTCGTATCAACGACGGAAAGGCATTCCAAGGACTCATTAATAAATTCATTAAGAGTTATTTTTTCAATATAGGCAAACACATAATGTCAATTTATAAATGCTTCCAAGGAGATGTATGTTAGAATTCTGTTGTATTATCTTGTTGTACAAATTCAGAAAATGCAACATCACGGTCACCTTTCTCTAATAACATTATTTTTCATATTATTGATTTGATTGAATTTATTCCTTGACATAATAATTTGATTGGATCTTTTATTTAATCATAAAATAATTGTCGAATTAAACTTTTAGGTTATAATATTTCATCTATCAATTATGATGCTTTTAGGAAACATGTTCTTTTCAGCCAAGGATTGATGAGAGCCTAATGTATAATAGGTATTTTTTAATATTTAAATATTTTTCCTTACTACTCGACTGATCAATATAGAAAAGATTTTATCACCCAAAAATTAGACAATAATGATTGATTATAATTGTTATAAACACAAAAGATAAGCGAACATTCCCGACTGGCCAAGGTCGAACTTTCACACTCAAATACAAGGTAAGGGCATACCAATTGGGATGATACTACAACTACTACACCACTCCTTCAGAAATAGTCATAGTCTCTGCGAAATTATGTTATCATTGTTTGATTTTACTTGAGGATACTTGAGTCACAAAGTTAAACCTTTGAGGTACTTCTGTCAGGAGTATAAGTAAAATTTGATGATATCCCTCTTGTTCAAAAAAATGTCGTAAAGATATTTTTTTGCACTTGAAAATTAGGTATTTGAGAATTTACATAATTAGAATTTTTATTATATTTATGGCCACTTGATTGTGTTGTATGCAAGTTTGTTTTTCCTTTTACAGATTCAAAATAACTTAAATTGATGGTTTATTTGTATGTGTGTGATGTCAAAGATGAGTCTCTAGGACTAAGTACTTTTGTTTTTCTTAAAAGAGAAAAAATTATACATGTTGAGATGTTGTATCGATATTTTTGCTCTTGATTGTGATGACATATTCTTTTTGTAGAATTTGATAATGAAATGACATAACACTTGAAGTGGTTGACTGGTTTAATATTCATTATTAGAATGAAATCTTTTTTCAGTTTTAGAGGATATTGGTTCATTGAGAAATGTATGATTGATGACACACAAGTAGCAGGAAGTTGTTATAGTGTGCACAATTTTTATTGTCAGTTCTTATGCTCCATCTTTTTTGTAAGAAACTCGAAAAAGCAGAGGACCTATAGCATAGCAACAACTACGAGTAGATTTGTTTACAAAATTATTGAGTTTAGGCTATTACAATTTTTTAGGATAGAATCGTGTTTGATGAATATATGTAAACCTTTTTGTTTGAGATTTCATTTTGTGAATGATTGGTTTCATTAGTTAAAAAATAAAGTTTCTTCATCAGGATGTACATATGATTCTAAAGAAATAAAAGAACTATGTTGTCAAACTATGTTGTAAAGCTCGTAGTGCTTCGGTATAGTCCTCTTATTAGTTCTTCGAATATGCATATTTGATATGCTAATTATCTTGACTTACTTCTCAAGCAAATTTCATCACATAAAAAGTGAAATTGCACTCTCTAAGCAAATTTTATCACATAAAAAATGAAATTCAAATACAAGCTAAATAAAATTGCACGGATCAATACAATCTATTATCATTCTATAGAAGTGGTGGTTCTTCAAATACTACCAAACCAATAAAAAAAAGGTCACGTACGACTAATTTCCTTTGTACATGGTGGTTCCTCAAGTAATAGCAAACTAATTAAAAAAGTGGACGTCCAGCTAATTTTCTTTGGACAACCTAAAGGACAGGCTGGTAATTCCCTCTTTTCAATTGTGTGGTACCTTGAACGACGGAGGGTCTATCTGTCATGTTAATCTTTCTGTTCCTTTAGCTGGGAATTGGGATGCTCATCCTTTTATTCCCTAGATGATTAATTGCTTTGCCCATGTTTTGAGCCTACGTGAACGAACCGATGTGTTCTGCGCTGGATGTTCTCCAGCTTTCCCTTGCTGCTTAAATGTTCATATTAAAGAAAATCAAAGTCTTTCTTCCCTAAAATTGGTACGCCAACAGTCCCGCAGAGAACACAAAGGTACATGCTCTTTTCTCCTCACTTGATCTGGAAGTTGTTGTTCTGCCTCTATTTATTTAAAGAAAAAATTTGTCTGATGCTTCTTTTGTTAATATGACAAATAGCTACTTTAGCTTTCTCAGGCTTTCGGAGCTCAAATTTTTCTGCCTCAAATAAGAGGGAATCAACACATGTACGCGCTTACACTTCCTTCTTTGCACTTAATTATAGTACATCTTAACGTTAGACTCTTATTATATGCTATTCTAAGTTGTTTGTTGCATGTTTTTCTCCCAACTTTGACAAGAAAAATCTTAGTGCTCTTCCACTCATGGCTGATAAAAAAAGTACCAATGAATGCTACTCAAACTGGACAAACAAGTAATTCACAAAATATTGCAAAAAATCTTAAACGTCGGATCACCTACCAACAAATGTCTGCTGAAAAAAATAGAGCTCTTTTAGAGCACCGTCGGGCACAGTACTGTGCTCGAAGAGATTCTCTTCCTCAAAAAACTTCTTCTTCCTCGTCATTCCTCATTAACTACTATGGAAGAACAATTGATTTAGTGTGAGAAATTTTATGAAATAGGTTAGACATAACTTTATTTTATGTTTTAGTGTTACTTATAAGTTACAATTATCTACTTATTTTCTATACAATAGGTTAATGCACATAATCCTACAGGATCGTCATCCACAACATGTGATGACCGTCGTAGTTTACTTCAAGTCACAACCAACTATGAAAGGTCTATTCATATACCTGCCTCTGTTGCTACTACCATCCTTTATTTTTAACATAACTTTTGCTAAGCTGTACTCTCATTTTGCAGAACGCAGAACTGTTGAATCCATCCTATTTTTAGTCAACTTTAGCTATTCAATTGGTACAAGCAATTGTTAAAAAGGAATAGTAATTGGAGTTGAAAATAAAAGATTTGGTAGTTGGCAAATTGGTAAGATTTGCAGCCATTCTTGACTTTGCTATATTTACATATGTCATTAGTGACATAGGCATGGTTTTATTCTTATATAAATAGAGCATTCTTGCTCATTTGTAGAACACACCAAGTTAGAGAGAAAAACCATTTTGAGAGCAAAGTGAGGTATCCATAGACTACACAAGAAAATAGTCAGTGAAAAAACATAGAGTGTGAGCTATATTTTAGTAAGACGAAAACCAAAAGAGTGTTGTTCCTTTTGAGTGTGTAGTAGTCACTTTGAGTATTGTATTCGTGACTGCACAGTGTTAAATTCCTTACTATAGTAATATCAGTTGCTCCTCTTGGCCCGTGATTTTTTCCCTTATTCTGAAGGGTTTCCACGTAAAATTCTTGGTGTCGTTATTTTTCCATTTTATTTCCATTACTTTTACCATATATATTTTTGTGGTTGTCCGCGTTTTCCCAACAAACTGGTATCAGAGCTAAGGTTTTATCTGAGTATGCTCTGTGGTTGCAGCACAGTCTGAACTTTCACATCAGAAAAAATTTACTTTGATTTGCGATAACTATATTTTTTGGGGAAAACAATGGAAGCCAACACAAGTAGAATGGTTACTTGAATGGTGTTAATTATGCCATTTGGAAGGGAAAAATGGAAGATCTACTTTATGTTAAGAATTTTTACAAACCAGTACTTACCATTGTAAAGCCTGATAATAAAACAGATGAAGAGTGGAATTCGTTGCATAGACAGGTTTGTGGATTCAATAGGCAATGGGTCGATGATAATGTGTTGAACCATATTTCTAGGGAAACACATGCTCGAAACCTATGGGAGCATCTTGAAAGTTTGTATGCTCGAAAGACTGGCAATAACAATCTTAATAAAGCAGATGTTGAGTTTGAAGTATCATGATGGTTCTCCGATGACAAACCATCTGAATAATTTTCAGGGGATTATGAATTAATTATCTGCTATGGGCATCAAATTTGATGAAGAAATTCAAGGCTTGCTTCTACTTGGTTCCCTACCAGATTCTTGGGAAACATTTAGAACGTCATTGTCAAATTCTGCTCTGGATGGTGTGATCTCTATGGATTTCGCCTAGAGTAGTGTCTTGAACGAAGATATGAGAAGAAAAACTCAAGGTTCCTCTTCGTCGGATGTCCTGATAACTGGCCCCAGGGGGAGAAATAAAACTCGTGGTTCTCAGCACAGAGAACAAAATAGGAGCAAATCCAAAGGCAGACTTAAGGATATTGAGTGCTATCATTGTGGCATGAAAGGGCACACAAAGAAGTTCTGCAGGAAGTTGAAGAGGGAGAATAAAAACAAAGAGAAAACTAAAGAAGATGGCAATGAAAATTGCCTAGCCACCATCACCATCGAAGATCTTGTTACCGTTCTTGATGCAAACATGATAAATATTGCTTGTGATGAGTCAAGCTGGGTTGTGAACACTGGTGCAGCATCTCATGTGACATCAAGGAAGATTTTTTCTCTTCCTACACTCCTGGTGATTTTGGAACCTTGAGTATGGGTAATGAGACTGTTTCTAGGGTAGTTAGTATTGGTACAATTTGTTTGGAAACTAGTGTTGGAACTAAACTCGTTTTGAACAATGTGAAACATGCTCCTGATGTTCGTCTGCACCTAATTTCTGTTGGTGTTTTAGATGATGAAGGATATGTTAGTACCAACGGTGATGGAAAATGTAAGCTCATTAAGGGTTCATTGGTTGTGGCTCATGGTAACAAACGTCGTGGTCTATACTGGACTACGACCTCTACTTGTGTTGATATGGTGAATGCGGTTGAGATCGATAACTCTTCAACATCATGGCACAAGAGGCTTAGCCACATTAGCGAGAAAGGACTTAATGTTCTATCCAAGAAGAAATTATTGTCAAATTTGCAAAGTGCTAAATTAGAAAAATGTGAGCACTGCTTGGCTGGTAAACAAAATAGATTTTCCTTTAAGTCCTACCCTCCTTCGAGAAAGACAGAGTTGCTTGAGTTAGTGCACTCTGATTTATGTGGTCCAATGAAGACAAAGACATTGGGTGGTGCACTTTACTTTGTCACTTTCATTGATGATTGCTCGAGAAACTTTGGGTCTATGTCTTGAAGACTAAAGACCAAGTGTTAGGTGTCTTTAAGCAGTTTTCAGGCTTCAGTTGAAAGAGAAACTGGAAAGAAAGTGAAATGTATTCGTACTGATAATGATGGTGAATATTGTGGACCATTTGACGAATACTGCAAGCATCAAGGTATTAGACACCAGAAGACTCCTCAGCTTAATGGTTTGGCTGAGAGGATGAACAAGACCTTGATGGAAAGAGTTAGATGTTTGCTTTCTAAAGCAAAGTTGCCAAACTCATTTTGGGGTGAGGCTTTATTGACCGTTGCACATGTTATTAATCTATCTCCTGCTGTTGCTTTGCAAAGTGATGTACCAAATAGTGTTAGGTATGGAAAGGATGTTTCCTATAACCATTTGAGAGTATTTGGTTGCAAAGCTTCTGTACATGTGCCGAAAGATGAGAGGTTAAAGTTAGATGCCAAGACAAGGCAATGCATCTTCATTGGATATGGCCTAGATAAATTTGGTTACAGGCTATATGATCCAATTGAAAAGAAACTTGTGGGAAGCCGTGATATTATTTTCATGGAGAATCAAACAATTGAAGATATTGACAAAGCGGAGAAGGTAGAATCTTCAAGTTTTGATGATATAGTTCATCATGATAAAGTTCCTCACACAAGTGTGCATGATGTTGTTGGGTTTGATAACCATGGTGATGCCCAGAATCATGTATCGAATCAACATATTGATGTTGATAATAACAATGATATTGTTATTGATGATCCTTTTGCTCATGAAGTTGTGGACGAATCAAATATTCCGCTTCAGAGGTCCACAAGGCAGCGGTTTCCTTCCTCCCGTTATTCACCAAATGAGTATGTGTCACTCACTGACGGGGGAGAACCTTAATGGTATGAGGAGGCCATGGAAGATGAGCACAAGAATCAATGGATTGAATCCATGCAAGACGAGATGAAGTCTTTGCATGAGAACCACACTTATGAGTTCGTAAAATTGCCCAAGGGCATGAGAGCTTTGAAGAACAAGTGGGTGTTCAAAGTTAAAGTTGAAGAACACAACTTGAAGCCCAGGTACAAAGCTAGATTGGTTGTTAAGGGATTCGGTCAAAGGGAAGGTATTGACTTTGACGAAATATTTTCTTATGTTGTGAAAAGCTCCTCGATTCGCACAGTTCTAGGTTTGGCTGCTAGTCTTAATTTAGAGATTGAGCAGATGGATGTGAAGACGACTTTCCTTCACGGTGACCTAGAAGAAGAGATTTATATGGAACAACCTGAGGGCTTCAAAGTAGATGGTAAAAATTTTTTTGTATGCAAACTCAAAAAGCGTCTCTATGGCCTAAAACAAGCTCCAAGAAAGTGGTACAAAAAGTTTGAATCTGTTATGGGGGATCAAGGCTATAAGAAGACTTTTTCAGATCATTGCGTATTTGTACAAAAATTTTCTGACAAAAATTTTATCATCCTTTTGTTGTATGTGGATGATATGTTGATTGTGGGCAAGAATACTTCCAAGATTGACGAGCTGAAGAAAAAGTTGTGCAAGTCTTTTTTGATGAAAGACTTGGGTCATACAAAACAAATTTTGGGCATGAGAATTACTCGTCTTAGAGATAAAAGGAAGATTTATTTGTCCCAGAAGAAGTACATTGAACGCGTACTGGAGTGCTTCAATATTAAGAATGCTAAGCCTGTTAGTATACCTCTTGCTGTTCATATGAAGTTGAGCAAGAAGATGTGTCCTACAGCTAGGGAGGAAAAAGAGAACATGGCCAAATTTCCATATTCCTCTGTCGTCGAAAGTCTAATATATGCAATGATGTGCACTAGACCTGATATTGCTCACGCAGTTGGTGTTGTCAGTAGATTGCTCGAATATCTGGGAAAAGAGCATTGTGAAGTTGTGAAGTGGATACTCAGGTATCTTAGAGGAAGCTTAGATGAATGCTTGTGTTTTGGAGCATCAAATCCAATCTTGAAAGGCTATACAGATTCTGATATGGCAGGTGACCTTGATAACAGAAAATTCACTACTCGATATTTGTTTACTTTTTCAGGGGAAGCTATATCATGATAGTCAAAGTTGCAGAAGTGTGTTGCACTATCTACAACTGAAGCTGAGTATATTGCGGCTACTGAAGCCGGCAAGGAGATGATAAGCCTAAAGCGATTTCTTCAAGAGCTTGGTTTGAATCACATGGAGTATCTTGTCTATTGTGACAGCCAGAGTGCAATAGACTTGAGCAAGAACTCCATGTACCATGCAAGAACAAAACACATTGACGTCATATATCATTGGATTCATGAGAAAGTGGATAATGAATCATTTCACGTAAAAAAGATTCACACCAGTGAAAATCCTGCAGATATGCTGACACAGATGATACCGAAAGACAAGTTCGAGTTCTGTAAAGAACTTGTGGGTATGAGCTCTCTCTAAAGAAGTTGAAGATACCTTCTTCCAGTAAATGGGACTGGAGGGGGAGATTTGTTGAATCCATCCCATTTTTAGTCAACTTTAGCTATTCAATTGGTACAAGCAATTGTTTAAAAGGAATAGTAATTGGAGTTGAACATAAAATATTTGG
This sequence comes from Solanum peruvianum, assembly GCA_027705065.1. Classification (NCBI taxonomy): domain Eukaryota; kingdom Viridiplantae; phylum Streptophyta; class Magnoliopsida; order Solanales; family Solanaceae; genus Solanum; species Solanum peruvianum. Next base: position 23,757,871 of record JAKWJD010001758.1, read on the forward strand.
TAGTTGACAAATTGGTAAGATTTACAACCATTCTTGACTTTCCTATATTTACATATGTCATTAGTGACGTAGGCATGGTTTTATTCTTCTATAAATAGAGCATTCTTGCTCATTATAGAACACACGAAGTTAGAGAGAAAAACATTTTGAGAGCAAAGTGAGGTATTCCATAGACTATACAAGAAAATAGTCAGTGAAAAAAAATAGAGTGTGAGCTATATTTTAGTAAGACGGAAACCAAAAGAGTGTTGTTCCTTTTGAGTGTGTAGTAGTCACTTTGAGTATTGTATTCGTGACTTCACAGTGTAAAATTCCTTACTATAGTAATATCGATTGCTCCTCTTGGACCGTGATTTTTTCCCGTATTCAGAAGGGTTTCCACGTAAAATTCTAGGTGTCGTTATTTTTCCATTTTATATCCATTACTTTTACCATATATATTTTTGTGCTTGTCCGTGTTTTCCCAACAAAAACGAGACAAATGGATTTTTGGTATAACAACCCATTACCTTGTAGCCCCACTCTTTTAAAGCAGTTCCGAACTGCAAATTCTGTAGAGATAGAAGATTTCAATATGAACCGCCTGGTTTTTGGTTGTAGCAGTGGCACTGTAAAATTAATTCCGCACCAATTATCTCCTGCACTACAGAGTTTGTATTTCGGTGTCACGAATGAATTCAATCATTTTTGAACTTACATCAGAACATACAATAACATGTTTGCCTTTACTTCACTTGGAGTAAAATATGATAAGGAATTAGCAAAAAGGAATCAAGGTATATTTACCTTTAAAGTTAAAGGACAAATGTATCATTTCATAAATAATCTCTTCTCCAATGATAATCAGGTGAAAAATTTACAAGTTTACTTCTATGATAACGAGGACGATATAATTAGAAAAATGATGTTCCCCAGAAAATCTTGAACGAACAATTGCTGTGAAGTTACTAGATATCCTAAAGATTAATCCATATTACATGTTTCTGAAGTCTTTAACAGGCATTCCGAACTCATCTAACTTCTATATTGCACTTAGATGTTATTCTAAGTTGGACGAGCGAACACATAATTTACCCAGTGTCTCCGACGTTGCTGCTATATTGATTGATGACGACTCAAATAATGTTATTTCTACACCTCACATTCGCATTTACACTCAGTGTGATCGCAATCAATTAGTGCATTGCTCCTATGACTGTTACGATTCATTAAAATATCCTTTGTTGTTTCCAACATGGACAAAATGGGTGGCATTGTGGTATTGAAAAATTACTTCGACAACCCATTTCTTTAGCCAATCGTTGTACTTCTAAAAATGAACAACTTCCCCAAGTATCTAACTGTTCCTCAATCGATGGACTTCTTAATGTTGAACAACAATTCTTACAAAATCGAAGGCAAAAAAATATTGTCTCATGCCGCGAGTATTATTGTTATAAACTTCAAATTAGAGATGACAAAGAAAATGGACTGTTACATTCAGGAAGACTGTTCCAACAATATTTTGTGGACAAATTTATAAAAGTTGAAACACAACGACTTGATTTAGTGTGATTCAATCAGGATCTATATAGATTTGATGTACTAGGAGGGCTCATGGATCTTCAAAGATAAGGAGAACGAGATGTTTCAAATATAGGCATAAAACAATTCCTCCTGCTAGCTTTACTGGTGGTCCACGAGATATGCGTCGTCGATATATGGACGGCATCGCCTTAGTGCAACAATTTGGAAAACCCAATATCTTTTTGACAGTGATATGTAATCCTTCATGGCGAGAAATCAAAGATTTCTTATTGCCAACTGATGAAGTTCAAAACAGACCAGATTTAATAAGCCGATATCTAGATCAAAGCTTGAAGAACTAAAGACAGATATTGTTAAAAAAAAAAATTAAAGTCGCCGCTTCTATCTATGTAAACTATAGAGTTTCAAAAACGTGGTCTTCCTCATGTACTTTTTCTTATCATACTTACGGATGACTACAAATTGTTAACACCTGAGGCTTAATGATAAATTTGTTTGTGTGGAGATGCTTGATCCCACAACATATCATTATTTACACTCTTTAGTTATTAAACATATGATGTATGGTCCTTGCGGAATTTGAAATTACAAAAGCCCATGCATGAAAAAGATGGGACAATGTAAATTTAGGTGTCTTAAAATTTATGTCTGCACTATATCCAAAGGTGAAAATTCATATCCGAAATACAAAAGACGAGACACGGGAGAAATATTTCAAAATTAGAACTCAATATCTTAATAACTCATGGGTTATTCCTTATAATCCCTATCTCTTAGCTAAATTTAACTGTCACATAAATGTTGAAATTTGTTCAGACATTAAACCTGTCAAGTATATTTACAAATATATTTGTAAAGGACATGACAAAATTGCTTTTTACATACATGGTAATGATTCTGATACAATAATTGACGAAATAAAAGACTTTCGATTAGCTAGATAGGTTTCACCACCCGAGGCTATGTGGCGTTTCTTTGCCTTTTCTATTAATGAAATGAATCCTTCAGTTTACCATCTCCACCTACATCTGAAAGAGCAACAATTTATCTCTTTTAAAACAACTGTAGATCTAAATACAATCTTGAATAATTCTGCAATTACAAGAACAATGTTAACGAAATTCTTCTCAATGAATACGACAAATAGAAAAGCAATTGAAATTCAGTTATTATATAAAGACTTTCCTCAATACTTTATCTGGTCTACAAGGGATACAATGTGGACACAAAGAAAGCAAGGCAACGTCATTGGCCCTATTGTTACCTGTCATCCAACAGAAGGAGAAAGATACTACTTTCGACTATTATTAAAAAACATAAAAGTCCCAAAATCATATGAAGACCTACGCATTGTTAATGGAACATGCTATAACACATTTAGAGCAGCTGCAGAAAAGAAAGGGCTACTGGCTTGTGACAACAACTGAGTTGACTGTATGTGTGGCAGATAATTATCAAATGCCACAGAGCCTTAGCCTTTAATTTGCAACATTGTTAGTGTATTGTAATCCTGCTAATCCAAAAGAATTATGGCAAACATTTGAATATCCCATGTCTGAAGATTTTCTGCTTATACCAAATATACAAACAGGTGACATTCATCTTTTGATTTTAGATGACATCAATAATATTTCACATTCACTAGGTCATAAATAAATGACTTTACACTCATATCAAATAATTTCTCCTCCTCCACATCTTATACACTAATGCAACAACCTAAAGATATCATTTGGAAGGAAATATAATAGTAACAACCGTAGATTTGTTGCTTCATACAAAATTAAATTAAGAACAACAAATGCTTATAATGTTATTCTTTGTCGAATCTTTTTAAATTAGATAGGAGCTTTTTTTGTTGATGGACCTGGAGGAACTGGAAAAACCTACCTATACCATGCCATATTAGCTACTGTATGATCTAAGGGATTAATAGCTTTAGCAACTGCAACTTCTGGTGTTGCAACTTCCGTTCTTCCTGGAGAACGAAATGCTCATTCACGTTTCAAACTTCCTATTAACATACGTGATAATCATGGGTGTAATATTAGCAAACAACGTCCACTCGCTTCTTTAATTCGAGATGCAAAACTAATAGTATGAGACGATGTTTCAATGGCCAGGAAAAAACTTATCAAAAGTTTAAAAGACATTAAGATCATAAATACACTCTTTGATGGAAATATTATCGTTCTTGGAGGTGACATTAGACAAACTTTACCTATTGTACAAAATGGCAGAAAAAATGACTTCATTAATGAAAGTTTGTTAAATTCACCCATTTGGAGTCAACTTGAAAAATATCAACTGCTACAGAATATGCGCAAGAACATATCCTACTTTCTGTAAATATTTATTGAAAATTGGAGACGACAAAGAAACAATAAATCTTTTCTTATTCCATATGCCAATGAAAAAGATTCATTAAACATTCTGTTCCAAACAATTCATCCATATTTGGACATGCTCAGCAAAAATATGTCTTTCATAACATCCCGTGTTATCTTTAAAACAAAAAATGATTTTGTTGCTGAAATTAACCAAATGCTTATTGATAAATTTTCAGGTGACGCCAAAATATTTATTGGAATCGAACAAAATATCGAGCCAAAAGATCAAACGGGATATGAAGATTTTTTGCATACTCTAAATCCTCTGGTTTGCCTCATTATAGGTTAATTCTAAAACAAAATGGTCCCGTTATTTTGCTACGCAATTTAAATCCTTTTGACGATTTATGCAATGACACACAACTCATTTGCCTTGATTTCAAAACTCAAGTTATTAGTGCCAAATTTGCCAGCGGTAATTTTAAAGGAAAGCATATTTTTATTCCTCGAATACCGCTCTTATCTTCATAAGATGCACAATTACCCATTCCTTCTAAAAGAACACAATTTCCAATCCAATTAGCTTTTTCTATGACCATAAACAAATCTCAAGGTCAAACACTTGATTTTATTGGAATTTATTTGCGCCAACCTGTCTTTGCTCATGCTCAACTTTTTGTCGCTCTACCGCGATCCAAAAATTCAGACAACGTTAAAATACTAATTCGGCCACCGACTGAAGACAATCACGATGATCACTCTACTTATAATATAGTGTATGATGAAATTATAAAAAAGACATTCTGTTAACTGCTCCGACTATAGAAGAGATAATAATATCCTATTATGTAAGTTATCACCTCAATTCTTTTATTTATATAGTTTAATCATTCTCAGTCTGTTGGTAATTAACTCTCTCTCTCTCTATATGTATAAACTTTTTTTCTTCTCTTGACTCACAGAAAATGGCACAAAATCTTCAAATACATGAAATAACTCTAGAAACTCCACTTTGGACCTATAAGGTACAAATTGAGGATATATATGGACCAGCAGAGAGCAAAGAAAGAAAGGTAAAATATCAAACATGATCGTGCAGGATGAACATGTACATCTATCAGATTGAATTCTTCCATTTCTCAAATACTCAGTAAATAGTGCATATGATTTAGCTCAGCGACAACCTCACACTATTTCTTTTCTATATTTACTGACAGGAATATCAAACACAGGCCACTATTTATGCCAATGACATTTCCAGTTATCAAAAATGGATTAAGCTTTACCACACTTTCCGCATAACAGGAGGATACGCCCAACTATCATATTTGAGATATTGGAGGCCCCTATCTGCATTCAACTGGGTTCTTGATAAAAAGAGCATCATTGATCCAATTAAAAAAGATAATGCCGGTGTGCTACCGCCGCCAACCAAGCTTAACGTGACATCCTTTGCGGATATTAAACACGACGTTGCCCACACAATGGCAACTGACCTCCGCAAAAAAGAATTTGGTATGTCTGTTATTTTCTTTCATTGTTAAATTCAGTTGTAATATAGCCAAGCAATTTAACACTTTAAATTTACATATACTAACGCCATTTGCTTTTGTCAACAGACAGACTTACAATTGTTGTCAACTGTTCTTCCCCAAGATATGTTGCGAGTGTGGAAAAAAGATTACAAGAACTCATTGTTGTCGATATCTTGTAAGCATATTTGTTCAACTTTAATCTAATGGCGCCTGTTGCTTGCTTAATTAACAACTTTGAACAGTAATATATATAAATAAATATTATTCCTTCTGCAGCAAACAAAATCTTACCTTGACAATATGGGAAGAGGGAATTATAGAGAACGCAGGTAAAGAAACTGTTGCACCAATTTCGAGAATATCCTATAATCCTTGCGCGACGTATTGGAGCATTAAGATACAACGGTAAACTGCAATAAAAGTGTTACCTATAATTTTTTTTGGCATTTTCCTTTTACAACTAATCAAAATTTACCTACTTTTACTTTGGATCGTCATAACATACGGGAAAATATTTGTGCTTGTGCTATTTTTAAAAGAAAAAAGGACTAAACAATATCTAAACAAGAAACACTCTTTATACAACTAGCTGCAAAGGGAAATCTTGTATGCTTAGCAATACAACACACCGACCATCTGTTTATTTCAATTATGCTATGAATCTTTTCGTGGAAGTAAAATTTCAGGTTATCCTGTACAATTGTTGAACATTTGAGTTGTAAATAAGAATATCTTTTAATTTCACACAATATCAATTGTTCGTTGCTTACAACTCATTTTAGTTTCACCCCTAAATAAATTATGCACTGTCTGATCTAAATTTAGTCACAACTTCAATATAAACTAAGAAAGTCGGCTAAAAATTTAAATCTGATTTTTGTTTCGCCCATATATAAATTATGCACTATGCTTCTTACATTAGTGAAGTTTATCATTTTTCTTTTAGTTGTTTGTTTTTGTTTTATGAATTGGATTTTTAATGTTTTTGTTGTTGGTTGTTCAGATCTCTAATTTGCTGAAATTCTGTGTTAAAAGATTAAGTTCTTAAGAGAAGTTGGATTTTGGATCTTTGTTTCATTTCCTACAACGACTGGCACAGGTGCTAGTGCCAAAAGATAATGGAAGTAATTGTGGATAGTAGAGTACCTCAAAACGGAATGGAATATTGAAATAATTATTTGGACACAGTGACATTAGAGAGTTTTCCCTTTTAAGAACCAGAGAAGGATTTTCCCTCCAATATAATCCAAACATTAGCCACAATTTTAACTCATTTAAAACAAAAATACTTACTCCTTTATTAAGTTGTCACTATAATGTAATTGACACAGGTGTGTCGCCGATAAGAAAATTCGACTCAACAATTCAGATTGATCCACAATGCCGACAACTATTACATTGCTTTCATATATATTTTGACTATCTTTTCCTGTCCGTATATATTATGAACTATTAACATTCACATTATATACAGGGTCACTGAGAACTGACAAATACTTACTTCCTTCACTCTCAGAAGTACAGCCACATTAGGATTTCTCATCTCTCTGTTACCATGGATGAAGAAATAGTGCCTATAGCAAATATTGACCCGCAATAAGAAGTAAACACGACATTTCTCCTTTACTTCACACAAAAATCTATTGTAATGATTCTCATCCTTATCTTTCCCCTAACAAGGCCACACATTTATAATTGAGGCAAAAATTACATTACCCACCGATGTTAAGAAATTCTATGTCTTAGTCTGTTCAAACTCTGGGAAAGATGTACGCTATCCAGCCATACGAGAAATCGATTGTATGAACTGTGACCAGAAAAACCTGTTAGTACCCAGGAACTTTACGATGTGCATCTCACCATACATTGTTTCACATCATTCTTCTTCAGAACATCAAATCATTATGTTTTACATGTATAATGCTACGATGCATGTTTATTGTAGATCTGAAAGATGACTCACACTCAACAATAGCAATAATTATGCATAAAGAAGGAGAAAAATTGTTGTCCGTTGCTGCTGAAGAAATTTACAAAAGAGCTTCAACTCCGGTACTACTTCTAATCAAATTATAGTATGAATAATTATAACTTAATAAATACAAATTGTTGTCCCTCCTAGGGTAACTTTCCATCTATGTAAGACGTTCAAGCTGATATTACCAAGAAATTCTTCCATGTTCGAGCAAAGAAAGCATTTGCTTGTGCTTCGCGCACAACAGGGAAATTATACATCCACTCTTGTGTTGAAAAGGAAAGTTTCATTGATTCTCTTCCGTCACCAAGCACAATCATATTCACAAAGGAAGCAAAAGAAAACAGAAGGTGGAGCCACCCCATATAGCTGAACAAGCTGGATCACTCAAAATGAAACAGAAAACTGAATCCAGCAACTCCTCAAAAAAACAAGTGAAGGTGATTTATTTAATTTACATCAACATTTATCATTTTGCGCCCTCCATATTTAAATCCTTATTATTATTCCTCAGACTTGAGAATAGTTATTATTCCTCATTTACCTGTTATTTATTCATCTTGTGTCGTTCAATCAAATATTTCTATAGACAAATGTTATGTGACATACGTTAATCCAATATTAATTCTTTATATTTGTGTAACAGACTTGAGAATAGTTGATTTTATGCATACCTTAAAATCCCAGAACAGAAGAAAAGCAAGACAACTCATAATACATTAATACTATAGTTCCCACTAACTTAAACAAGAACCCGACACATAAAAATCGAATCTTTACAACTAAAACAACATTCCAACTAAAAGTTACTTCACAGTCAAAACAAAATTGAGTATTATTCAATCAGGATTATATAATATGGTTAATTTCCTTTGTTAACAATAAATGTTTGCATAATTTTTAGCTTTATCTTACACAGTTCTAATTAGCTTCCTCTACATTGCTGCTTCTTCGTATATGGAACTGAATCATAAATTTTCCAGCTTAGGCTACATGTATGTACTTACTGATATAATCTCCCTAGGTTATCCGATGTTTTTGGGAGCTACTTTTGACTTTTGGGTGGAAAAACAGGTACTTCGACTTCCTGCACTATATCATTTACCATTACATTCTTTAACAACTACAGCAACAAGCAATAATTTAGATTCGATTTGGCACCAAAGATTAGGACACCCACACCCCCGAACTCTTAAATTTTTGCATAGCAATAGTTTGATTTATGTTAGTAGTTGGAATAAGTTCCCTCCATATGCACTAGTTGTCAAATGGGGAAGAGTCGTAAATTACCTTTTCAAACATCAAATAAAAGCGAGTCCGAAATTTTAACAGAAATACACAGTGATCTATGGGAGGTAGCCCCGGTTGCATCTTCTCAAGGAATTCGATACTATGTATTTTTGTTGATGATTGTATTAGGTTTACTTGGATTTATCCAGTAAAGAAGAAATCTGTTTTTTGCTCATTTTGTGATTTTTCACAAATTGGTAGAAAATTTGTTTTCTAAGAAACTTAAGACTTTTCAATGTGATGGTGGGGGAGAATTTAATAGTCTTGAATTTACAAGCTACTTGGATCAACATGGTATACAAAGGCATATTTCATGTCCATATACTCCCGAACAAAATGGTGTTGCAGAATGAAAACATAGACATATTGTTGAAACAGGCTTGATTTTGATTTTTAATGCTAATTTGCCTATATTTCTTTGGGTTGAGGCTTTTATGACTGCAGTTTTCTTGATCAATCGAATACCTACATCCACTTTAAAAATGGCGTCTCCCTTCACAAAGTTGTTTGGTCAAAACCTCACTACAATATATTGAAAGTTTTTTGTTTGCAGATGTTTTCCCTACCTAAAGGGATACAACAAAGATAAATTTCAGCCAAAAACTTTTCCTTGTATTTTTATAGGTTACAATCTTCTTCATAAAGGTTACTGATGCTATCACCCTGAATCTAGGCGTGTTTATATTTCTAGGCACGTCATCTTTGATGAGTCTATTTTACCGTATTCTGGATCTAGTCCTAATGAACATGCTAATTGATCACAATTCTTCACATACACGGAGGTTGATAAACCACATTCAGTCCAAACGGAAGGTAATCACACCTTCGATGAAGAATCTGCCGTTCCTATCACGTCTACTGCTGTTGCACCTCACCTGCATACTGTATCCCCTCAAGACAGCCCACAAACAGTGCTTGAAGCTCCTTCAAACAACCAACAACCAACTGCAGTTCCACCAACTCCTTCCCCACATACAGATTGTACTTTTGAACCACCAAGTCCTCAATTAGACATACATGACTCTCCATCATCACCAATAATTGATCCTCCTCAACCACCATATTCTCCATCTCAAACCATTCGCGCTGTCCAATACTGTCCATCTACCTTTTCTCGCCCACCTAGCCCTTCGAACTCTCACAAAATGCTTATTAGAGCTAAGACAAATAGTATACCCAACCCCACCTTTCACTCACTATCCATAAATGTTTCTATTACCTCCGACATAAAGGAACCCCGTACCAACAAAGAAGCTTTATCCAAAGAACAGTGGGTTGCAGCAATACACGAAGAATTTCATGCTCTTCACACTACTTATACTTGGCAGATTGTTCCATGTCAGTGCAATATGAATATAGTTGGCCCTCGATGGTTTTTTAGAACCAAATTAAAGGCAGATGGTTCAGTGGAAAGGTTCAAGGCTCGACTCACCGCTAAAAATTATAATCAAATTGAGGGAGTTGATTTTGACAAAACCTTCAGTCCAATGGTAAAAATCGTATTCCTTGTTGTTGCTACAACATTACACTGGCCAATTAAATAACTTGATGTGAAAAATGCATTTTTACATGGTGATCTCACAGAAACAGTTTTCATGGAACAACCTACGGGTTTCGTTGATCCTATATTTCCATCTCATGTGTGCAGGTTGAAGAAGGCTTTGTAAGAGTTAAAACAGGCTTCAAAAGCATGGTTTCACAAATTTAGTACCCATCTTCTACACCTGGAATTCCATTGCAGCCTGTGTAACTCCTCTCTCTTCATTTGGATGTCTTCTCAAGACACCATTTTGCTACTTCTTTATGTTGATATAGTTCTTACAGGAAGTTGCATCTCCCTTCTAAAGGCTTAGGTATCTAATCTAAACTCCAAGTTTGCTATGAAAGATATGGGTGATCTCCACTACTTTCTTGGAATTGAAGTTATACGCTGCCTGGATGGTTTATTGCTTAGCCAACACAAGTATGCAATGGATATATTAGAACACACTAAGATGACTTGTGCCCGTCCTATTCATACTCCTATTGCTACAACATATGAGCTTTATGATACGGATGGTCCTTCTATCAATGCCTTTGAGTTCCAAAGTATAGTTGGTGCCCTGCAATACTTAACTCTCGCTCGGCCTGAACTTGCCTGTGCAGTTAATCTCCTCTGGCAGTTTATGCAACACCCTTGTGACACTCATTGGACTGGTGTAAAGCGAGTACTTCACTACTTAGCAGGAACTACATAACTTGGCCTTCACATCACTGCAAAATCCTCTTTCAATTTAGTTGGTTTTATCGACGCAGATTGGGGTGGTTGTCCTATCATGTGAAGCTCAATGACAGGTTTGTGTGTATTTCTTGGTTCGAATTGTGTCTCATGGGCTTATAAAAAACAAACTACTGTGGCAAAATGTATCATGATCTCAAGGTGATCTATTGGTGGGAAGGTATGAAGAGAGATATCTCTAAGTTTGTGGAGGAGTGTCCCGATTGCCAACAGGTTAAGGCCGAGCACCTTAAGCTTGGGGGCCTTACCCAGTCTATTGAGATCCCAACATGGAAATGGGAGGCTATTAATAATGGATTTTGTGGTTGGTCTGCGCAGGACTAGGAAACTACATGATTCTATTTAGGTTATGTTGATAGGATGACTAAGTCTTCACACTTCATACATGTGAAGTATACTTACAGGGCCGAAGATTATGCCAAGCTGTATATTGACTAGATAGTGATGTGGCATGGGATCCCTTTATCTATTATTTCGGATAGGGGATCCCAATTCACTTCTCATTTTTGGAGATCTTTCCAAAAGATCTTGGGTACACAGGTGAAGCTCAGTACTGCTTTTCATCCCCAGACGGATAGACAAGTAGAGCGTACTATCCAGAACTTTGAAGACATGCCGAGAGCATGTATTATTGACTTCACGGGGAGTTGGGATGATCACTTGCCGCTGATTGAGTTCTCCTATAATAATATCTATCATTCCAGCATTGGAATGACACATTTGAGGCACTATATGACTAAGCTGCTAGAATCGGTTGCTATGAAAGCCTACATTTCCCCTGCGGGAAGGACATTTGGTTTGTTTTACAGCTCGTTCTGCACGTGAACCAGAAAAGGAAGAATGCAGGAGATGTAGGTCTCCAATGGGCTGGTTTGAGGTAGGAGAGTCTTCCATTCTTAGCCCAGAGATCATACATAAGGCTGTGGAGAAGGTGAGAATGATCAGGGATAGATTGGTTACTACTCACAGTCGTCAAAAATCCTATGCAGACAACAAAAAGAGAGCTCTTGAATTTGAGGTGGGTGATCAAGTATACTTGAAGATATCACCCATGAAAGAGGTGATGAGGTTTGGTAAGAAAGGTAAGTTGAGTTCGAGGTATGTAGATACTTATGAGATCTTGTAGCGAATAGGAAATGTTGCCTACGAACTGAAGTTACATCAAGACTTGGCTTCTGTTCATCTAGTGTTTCACGTTTCAATGCTTAAGAAGTATTTAGGCGATCCAACATCCATCCTTCCTGTTGAGGGGTTAGGAGTTGATGAGAACCTTTCTTATGAAGAGGTTCCAGTTGAAATATTAGATCGCCAAGTGAAGCGGCTGAGGAACAAGGAGGTTGCCACTGTGAAGGTATTATGGAGGAACCACCTTGTTGAGGGAGCAACATGGGAGGCCGAGGCCGACATGAGATCCCGTTACCTCACTTGTTCAGTTCTTGAGGTAATATATACTCTTCCAAAGTCTGGTTTTTGTTTAAGAAACTCTAAGTTTTAGTTCATTAGTGGATTTTGATGTTTTAAGACCATAATCATATGTCTTATACATGCACTATATGAGTTAAAATGAGTTCATGCTTAAATTCATGTTGTTGTTTTTGTATAGCGTAAGCATGATTTTTGTGTTGCATGAGTTGTGATGTGCATTAAGTTAAGTTCGATTGAGAAGGAAGTTCCTCAATCTCAAATATGAAGCTTCAGATAAGCTTGAGTAATATGCATTATCCAGAATAAGTGTGAATCAGAAATTCGCAAAGAGTAAAGTCTCAAGTATGTTATGATGTTTTCAAAAATTACCCTCCTTGATGTAAGATGATTTGTAGTGTCATTCAGGGATGAATGTTCCTAAGGGGGGGGGGATAATGTAATATTCCAAAAAATATACCATATAATGAAGGGCCTATTAAATTATAAGAATAGGTATTGGGGGTAAATAGGCATCCTAGGGCCCAATATTTAGAAATATTAGGCATATTAGAAAATTATGGGCATAGTAGAAAATATTGGCTTAAAAGGGTGTTAGCCAATTTTCTAACATTAGTAAGCTTGTTTGGAAAATGTAACTGCAATAAAAACCCTAATAAAAAAATCAAGTTGCATAATAGTAACACATTAGGTAAGAAGGCATCCAAGTGTCAAGCCTAGTACCATATCACACGACCATTTGAAAATGATCATGTAGATTAAAAAGTGCTTAAGGAAATAGTGAGGATCCTTGGGATAATAAGTAAACATTCCCAAATGAACCATAAATAATATTTAGTTAGGAAAGTACAAGCAACCCATGTGCAAGCACATGGGGGAGAAACGGCAAGAGGGGACCACCCTAACTGAATTTGGTTAGGGGGAAGGCGTGCACATGAGTTCACCCATGTGGGGCCTAGATATCTAAATAATTATAGACTCTAACCTACTGCCCTAACTAACTAAATAACCTAGGAAACAAAAATAAATTACCTAGTTCACCTTGACAACTTAAGACTTAATTGGGTGACACTAACCTAGTAACTAGTTAAAAAGACAACCTAGTAACTAACCTAGGATTGTCCAAAGGGTTGGTTATGGTCCTAACAACTTAAGGATACTTTAGTAATTACCCTAGGTTATAATTAATTAAATTATCAAGTTAATTGATTAAACTAAAGGGGTCAAACCGAAATTCTTACACCAACCTAGTACAACTAAAGAAACATTGTAGTACTTAACCTCAGATGGTCCAAAAGGGATAATTATGGTTCCAATGATTTAATGGTACTTTAGTAATTACCCTAGGTCCCTTAATTAATTAAATTATCCATTTAATTAATTAATTTAAAAGGGGAAAAACGAAATTCTTAGGAAAATTTTCAGATTTGACTAAGTGTTGTGTTTTCCTATTTCTAGTCAATCTAAGAGGGGGATTTTAGTAATTAATTAATTAATCTATTTAATTAACTTATTTAGACTTAGTTGAATGAGTCAAGATCAATTCCTAAACCTAAAAATTCACGATCAAACACTTAGAAAAGTCGACGCTAAAATAGTAAGCAAAAAGGTAGAAAGTTCATCGGCGTTCTTAGGTGAATTCAAGGTGTTTTTCAAGGTTTCGTTCAAGGTGGTCTTCGTAGATTAAGTTATACATAAGGTATGGGTTTTTATCCTGGAATTATTTCTCCAAGAGTATTTTCCATCGTCTCAAATCTACGAAATCTCGAAACTAGGGTTGTTTCCCAAGATTCTTGTTGAACGTCCTTTTGCCTAGTATCCTTGTTCACGATTTCAATGATATATAGATTAGTCTTGATCGTGTTGTTGGTATGTGGTGCTGGCTGATCTTAATGTGTAGGGTTCTTGATTTGTAAATATCGAATGAATCTATAAATTGTACTGGTATGATGTTAAGTGTTCCTTACGTGATATAAAGAACAATGTTGCATCAACTTGTGTCCAAAAATGCTAGTCTTGAGATGTTAGAGTTGTGATGTGTATATTTTCTGTTAAACATGACTTTATAAAAATGTTATGTTCATTAAAGTGTTCATACAAGGCTGTCTGAAATGGCTACTAATGTGATGCTTGAACTATGTTATAAGGTTGGCTAAAAAGATCTCCATGAAATCATACTTAAATGAATGTTTGGCTGATGCCAATAAAATAACTAACAATACATTGTTAGCCGTTTTATTAAATGGAATTGTCTATAATGTTATCTTTAAATGATTTAAAGTTTTTATAATGAATAATGTACTCCAAATTTAGCATGAATCAATGTTACTTTGGCTTGTGCCAATAAATTGGGTACGAAGCCATTTCCAAATTGTTTAGGCCAATACTAATTTTATGCCAATCACATATAACAAAATATTGTAACAACCACTTAAATAAATCTAAGGAAATTTAATGAATCCATAACCAAGGGCATGCCAATCATTGGAACAAGTCCCAACATTCGCCAAACAAATGAACTATGAACATATGTAACTCATTGAATGAAGTTCTCATCGTCCATAAACGATGATATGAAGCTACCAAATGAAAGTAAGCAAGTAAGGTGGGTACTAACATAATTAAATGTGTATAAGTTAAGAACATAATTAAATGTGTCTAAGTTAAGAAAGTGACCAAAATGAGGTGTTAAAGAAAGCGAGACAAGCCTCACTTACACCTAAGATACTATGTTAAGATATCGTGAAAAAGGGTGTTCAAAGGTGTGAGACAAGTCTCATTAACACCAAAGATGTTACGTAAGGATAATTCACATTTCATCAATGTAAAGAAAAGTATGATAAGTCATCAATAGAATAAGTAAACCTTAATCTAGAAGTAAGCTTCCATAATGTTTTAGTAAAGTCTAAAAGATAAGAAGATAAATGAAGAGAGCAAAGCACCGAATAGACTAGCTATGAGCTTGTGCTTGCACGTGTAAGTCTCATGAGATGAGGCTACAACCGAGGTGGATAAGTAGTCTCCATATGTGTATGTCTAGCAAACATTGGAACTAGCCTATAGTTTCCACCTAAGAGAGCTAGGTATGTTTCGACCTCACCTTGGCCAGTGACATCACCTCTTTTCGGTGTGGGGAAGACACTAGATTTCATGTTTAGATCACATGATATAAGTCGTTTAATGCTCAAAAGAATGTTCTTGGTTCACTATAGCCGTGAGCCACACCTTTTTGTGTGGAGTAAACACTTGACATGGATTCACCTTAGCCGATGAATCACCTTTTTTCGGTGTGGGTAGACACTAGATTTCATGTTAGTTCACATGATCTAGATTCATTTTGTTCAATGAATCACCCCTTTTCGGTGTGGGGAAGAAACTGGATTTCATGTTAGATCGCATAATCTTAATTCTAAAGATGTCTCAAAAAAAGCAAGAAAAAAGAAGATGGGCAAATAATGGGCAAAGCCAAATAAAATTGGCTTAGACTTCTTAAATTATGCCAATAAATGGCAGTAAAATGTAAGGGTCAATCTATGCCTCATAACTTCCATAATATGAAAATGATGAAATAAGTGGCATAGTCAATAGAGACTAGCTTATAAGTGTTCCTGCCCAACGAATACAGAATGTAACAGATGACTTGTTAGAAGGATAGTGAAATCATTCCTTAGTCCTTGAATTACTTACTTCATTCATTGTGGGTATGAGACAACAATGAATCATTGCACTTGTAAGTAAAACATAGGATCATTGATGTCACGATTGGAGTCTAGATCCCAGACGAGACCGGCGTCGTTGACCTCTCAGAGGTCGCAGAAAGCCTACATACGTCATTCTTACATCATCTAGATTAATTTTAGCGGAAAAAATTGAAACTTTTTGGTTCCTAACATGCTTACTAACTTTTTCTTTCCTAATATGCTTACTAAACATTCTATTACATATATAATTGTTCACCATCAACCATCTAACATACGATCATCAAATTAAGGAAACAGTTCATACGTTAATTCTTAAGGCATTTCGAGGATCGTTTGGTGCAACTTTAAGTGTAATCTTTTTATGATTATATTCAGTCAAGAATTACCATTTCATCCAGCAACATTACAACAGTTTGGTTAGGTTGTGGAGCCTGATTAATATATACACTAAATTTTAGGCTGTACTATTTATTCTCTCTAATCAAAAATACTCTTTCTCTTGACAGTTCTTGTGTTCTTCATTCATCAAGTGTGTGTGTGTGAATTCGATCCTAACAACTTTTACACCTCATGATTTACACAAACATTCGCACATAAAATTCAACCATAAAAACAATTTCACATACTTTCGGTTGACATAAATTAACATGCTTACAATGCCAAACACATAATCAAGAACACATTATCACGAAAATCAAACTTCATACTTAAACTATCAGCAAACATACCAACAACATGATCTCAAACCTGTTTCACATCGAGATCAAAGGGATACTAGGGACAAGGAGTTCGACAAGAACGGGAACAACCCTAGTTTTCGAGTAGATTCATCTAAGACTTAAGGGTCTCTTGGGAAAGGGACCAAGAGTAAGAAAACCCATAACTTTATGACGTTCAAAACTTGACTTGCGGCCCAAAATCTTCTCCAAAAATCACGTCCAAATCCCCTTGAAGTCAACACCAACTCGACTGATAGACTTCTCTTTCCCTATGTGATTGATTTCGTTTGTTTTCTTATATTTTCGTTGTGAGTTCTTCAAGTGCGAAGAACTTTGGTTTACCTACTGTTTTTTGAAGTTATTTGTCAAAGAGAATCATGAGTGAGAGTGATTGGGACGTGAGAGAGAGATGAGTGTTGGATAGAAGTGTTTTCTTAGGATTAGGAGTCTAGTTTAGGATTTAGTCAAATAAGGTTTTTATTTAATAATTAAAAATCTGATTTAATTTTACTTAAATAATCTAATAAATAGTAAATATAAATTTATTACATAAATTTACCAACATAAATTAAAAACAATTTAATTCATTGCTTCCACCTAGGTTCGAACCCGGGTGGAGCAAGACTTCACTTCAAGAGCCCAATTTCGGCCCTCTCTCCACAAAATGACCCTCCAACTTGTTAATGAAATAATTAATTATATATTTAGGGTAATTACTATACTACCCTTATACTGGAAAAAGACCATTTTACCCCTAGACCCTCCAAACCTAAAATTTCCCTTTTTAAATCCGGTAAAGACTCCTTCAAGTAAATCTTCGTATTCGAGAGCCCTACATGGTTGGACCCAACCTTTCCTAGATAAACTAACTCGACAAGTTAGATGTCTTGGATGTAGCAAGGGTTCACAGTCTGATTCTATGCGCATCAATCCGTGTGAACCCCGTCTAATCGGTTGCATTCTAGACACATTTAGCGTTACTTAGCATATCCATTTTTAGGGTTGTTAAAATTGAACTGCTGAAACACAAGAAGAAAAAGAGTGAAAAAAAACTAAGTACTGCAGAAACACAAGAAGAAAAAGAGTGAAAAAAAACTAAGTCTGGAAATTGGGCTTTCGGGTTGGGCATTTTCAAAATTTCAAATCTTCGCTCGAGTTGTTCTAAAATTATGTTGATGATTCTAATGTCTTTTGATCATATAGAATATGATTTGTGTTCTTTGAATATATTAAAATACGTCATATTGATACCACAATTCACAAATAATGATTTAGGAAAGTCTAGTGACTTCACTTTCCAGAAACGGCATGTTGTTTAGGAAGAGCTTTCCTTGATCATGCATAGCCTTATGTGTATTTGTGCATACACCCATACTTAGTTCAAGTGTGTACTAACCCTATACATTTACTATTTTTATAGGTGAAGGTCAAAGAGCATATTAAAGACTCATTGCAGCGGTTTGGACTCAGCGTTCTCCAAACCATTTGGTAGGTCCTCTTGAGTTCGAGGATGCTACGTCTATCTTCATAGCCTAATATTTAGACATATTTATAGGATGTCTTACATAAATTTTCTTTTAGATATTTTTATTTCGAAGATTTTGTATTAAGGCCGTTTTGGCAAAATTATTGTGATATATGTTGATTTATTCTTTTGAATTGCGTAATCCATTGTAGATAGTTGACTAGTTTGAGATTATAGTATATGAATCCACGTAATTTTTAAATGAAGTCTATGTATACTTCATTATGTTTTAAAAGTTTTAAATATTCCACAAATTTAACTATATGAATGTGATGAAAGCTAAGAAGAGGCTCGTCTGCGACCTCTGTGAGGTTAACAACATCGGTTGCGATCCGGATTCCAGAATCTGGGTCGTGACAAAAGTTTCTTTCTATTCCTTCCTTCGCGTTCAGATCATGCCTCCATGAAGAGCTGTCTAATATCGTCCTTCTAAAAGAAATGTCAATCCACAGGATCAAGAAGTCCCAATGCACCTGAAGTGCTACCCCAAGGATAGGTCACAAATGATGAGTTTCGCGATGTGATCCGAATGTTGAGTCAAGTAGTTTCCAACCAAGATGCTCAGCAGAGAGGGGAGCGATAGGATGTGGTTGATACATTCATGATCCTTAAGTTCTTAAAAAAATCACCTAGACTTCACCAGATCAAAAGTCAATGAGGATTCATAGATTTTTTTTTAAAGATTTATAGAAGGTGTTTGAGGTTATGCATGTTGTTGATAGTGAGCGAGTAGAACTAGTTGTACATAAACTGATGGGTGTTTCTAGGTGTTATTCTACCAATGTAAAAAGAGTACAACTGAGTGTGCACCAATTGTGAGTTGGGATGTGTTTGATGGTGCCTTTATAGGGAATTTATTTCCCATGAGCTAAGAGAGGAAAAAGTAAGAGAATTCCTCAATCTTAAGCAAGAATCTATGAGTGTGCATAATTACAACCTCAATTTCACTCAATTTTCCTACTATGCTCCTGAAATGGTTGTTTAGATGAGGAGCAAGATGAGTTTGTTTGTTTCTGGGTTGTCTTGTCTATCAAGAAAAGAGGGGAAAAAAGTTATGTTTATAGGGGACATTGACATAGTGAGGTTGATGATCCATGTGCAACAGGTTGATGAAGATAAGCTGAGAGATAGAGAAGAGTTCTGAAACAAGAAAGCTAAGACGACTGAGAATAAGTCCGGATAGCAAAGAGTAATGTGAACCGATCATCTTTCCACAAAAGAAAAACGGACCTGCTACATCATATGCTAGTGCACATGTATAAAGGAACACAGGTGAGTTCAAGAATCATAATTCACAGAATTTCATAGCTAGACCTGCACAATCTCAGGGTAGTGTGGTATAAGAAAGTAATGGGACTTCTGCATGTGCTATGTGTGGTAGGAACCACTCAGCAGTGTGTCGTGATGGATCCACTAGTTGTTTTAAGTGTGTTCAGAATGGTAACTTCATGAGAGAGTGCCTAAGGAATAGGCAAGCTGGTGGCAATAGGGGGAACCCAATCTTCTTAAGTGGCTCAGCCAGAGAGAGCTGCACCTAGAGGACCTATTTCTGGGACAGGCGGAGGAGAAAACCATATGTATGCTATCACTAGTCAAATGAGCAAGACATTTCACTAGATGTTGTCACTGATATGATAATTTTTTATGTATATATTTTTCTAGAACCAGGTGAGAGTCTATCTTTTGTGACTCCACATATAAGCATGAGGTTTTATATTATTCTTGAACAACTTCTTCAGTCCTTTAGTGTTTTTACACTTATTGGTGAGTCTATTCTAGCTGACATAGTTTACTGTGATTATGTCATTTATGTCTATTAGTAGGATGCTATAGCTAACTTCATCGAGTTAGACATGGTAGATTTTGATGCTATTCTAAGTATGGATTGAATTCATTCATATTATGCCTTAGTTGACAGTAGAACTTGAGTTATTAAGTTATAGTTTCCTAATGATCCTATTATAGAATTGAGAATTAGTTTAGTACTGCCTAAGGGTGGTTTTATTTTGTAACTTAAGGATAGAAAGTTAGTTTCCAAGGGATGCATCATTCACTTAGTCGAAGTTAATGAATCTAGTGTTGAGACACAACATGTTAAGTCATTCTACTTGTGAGTGAGTTTCGAGAGGTCTTTATACAATATCTTCCCGGAGTCACTCCCGAGAGAGAATAAACTTTAGTATACATATTCTTCTTGATACTCGTCCTATCTCTATTATACCATACAAAGTAGTTCTAGCTGAGTTAAAAGAGTTAAAAATGTAGTTGAAAGATCTTCTTGAGAAAGGTTTCATTTGACCAAGTGTCTCATCTTGGGGTGCTCCAGTCTTATTTGTGAAGAAGTAAGATGGTTCTCTTAGTATATATATAGATTACCCTCAGTTGAACAAGATTACTATCAACAATAATTATCCTCTGCCAAGAATTAATGATTTCTTTGATCAACTTTTGGGTGCCACTTGTTTTTCTAAGATAGGCCTCAGATCAGGCTATCATGAGTTGAAAGTAAGAGAAATTGACATCCCTAAGATAGATTTTACGACCCTATATGGTCATTTTGAGTTTCTGGTTATGTCTTTTTGCTTAACTAATTCTCCTGCAGCATTTATGATCTTATAAACAGAGTATTCAAGCCTTATCTACGTATGTTTATTATCGTATTCATAGATGACATTCTAATCTATTTGAGGCATAAGAAGGATCATGCTAGTCATCCTAGAGTAGTTCTTCAAACTTTCAAGGACAGAGAGTTGTATGCTAAATTCTTTAAGTATGAATTTCGGCTTGAGTCATTGGCATTCTTAGGCCACATTGTTTCTGATGTGAGATTCAAGATGATATTGGAAATATTTAGGAAGGCAGAATTTCCTAGACATGCGTCTCTAACTGAGATTAGGAGTTTATTGGGATGGATGGTTATTATAGGAGGTTCATCAAGGGTTTCTCATATAAATCATCCCTATTGACTAAGTTAACTCAGAAAATAGTTACGTTTCAATGGTCTGAAGCTTTTGAGAAAAGCTTATGGAAATTGAAAACTAGGTTGGATACTACACCAGTGTTGACCTTACCATAGGGTACACAAGGCTTCATTGTGTATTGTTATGCGTCTAGAGTTGGACTAGGTTGTGTATTGATACTTAATGGTAAGGTTATCACCTATTCTTCAAGACAACTTAAGATTCAAGAGAAAAATTACCTAAACTAGAGTTGGTTGTTATAGTGTTGGTGTTCATGCAGATGTGTTCACCAATCACAAGAGTCTTCAATATGTGTTTAGTTATAAAGAGCTTAATCACAGACATAGGGGGTGATTGGAATTACTTATGGATTATGAAATGAATATTCTATATCACCCAGGAAGGCTAATACCCAGGAAGGCTAATGTTTTTGTTGATGCCTTGAGAAGTTTTCTATGGGTAGTACTTCCATATTGAGAAGGATAAGAAAGAGTTAGAAAAAGATGTACACAGACTTGCAAGATTGGGAGTCCAGTTAATGGATTCCAATGAAGGAAGAGCGGTCGTGATGAATGGGGTTGAATCATCACAATTGTCTGAAGTAAAAGAGAAACAAAACCAAGACCCTATTTTTCTTGAATTGAAGGCCAATGTTCATGAGCAAAATGTGATGGCTTTTGAACGAAGGTAGATGGTATATTTAGGTATCAAGGTAGAGTGTGTGTGCCAAGGGTTGATGCACTTCAAGAGAGGATCATAGAGGAAGTTCATAGCTCAAAATATTATATCCATCCGGGCTCCACAAAGATGTGTCGTGACTTTAGATAAATTTATTGGTGGAGTAATATGAAGAAAGAACTGTAGAATTCTAGCTAAGTGCCCGAGTTACCAACAAGTCAAGGTACAAGACCATAGGCCCGGTGGTATGGATCAAAATATAGACCTTCTTGAAAGATAGTGGGATATGATTAATATGGATTTTATTAAAGGTTTACCTCGGTCTAGCATGCATCGTCATTTGATTTAGGTGATTATAGATCGAATGACTAGATCAACCTAATTGTTGTCGGTAAAAACTACCTATTCAGCAGAATATTGTGCTAAGTAATATATTCAAGAGGTATTCATACTTCATGGAGTTATGGTGTCTATCATTTTAGACAGAGGTGAGCAATTCACTGCATAATTCTGGATGTCTTTCAAGAAAGGTTTAGGTTCGAAGGTTTTAACCTTAATACTGCTTTTCATCCTCAGATAGATGGTCAAGAATCACACACAATTCACACTTTAGAGGATATGTTAAGGGCGTGTTTGATCGAAGAATAATTGGGATGATCACTTGCCTCTCAGAGTTCGCTTACAAGAATAGTTATCATTATAGATTCCAAATGGCTTTTTATGAGGCTCTTTATACGGTAAGATGTAAAACTCCTATTAGATAGTATCAGGTTGGGGAAGATTGATTGATAGTACCAAACCTGGCTCATCAAACTATGGAGAATGTGAAGATTATTCAAGGTAGGTTGGGAATATCGTAGTGTCATCAAAAATCCTATACATATGTTAGGAGAAGAGACATGGAGTTTGAGGAGAATGATTGGGTTTAATTAAAAGTTTTACCCACGAAGGGTGTTATGAGTTTTGACAAGAAAGGGAAACTTAGTCCCCCTTATATTGGTCAATACAGGATATCTAAGAGGATTGACAATGTAGCCTATAAGTTGGAGCTACCGTCAAAATTAGAAAAAGTTCATCTAGTATTCCACATTTGAAAGTTGAAGAAGTATATGGGCGATCTTTCACTTATTATACCGACCAAAAATATTGGTATTAAGGACAACCTATATTTTGAGGATATTCCTATTTCTATTCTAGATCGTCGGTTCACAAGTTGAGGACTGAGGAGGTAGGATCCTTCATGGTCTTATGGAGGAATCAATTTGTTGAGGAAGAAACTTGGGAGATTAAGGAGGATATGAAAAATATATACCCACATCTCTTTGAACCCAGATATACTCCTAGTAAAGATACTAATTCTTTCCTTAGTATTTTTTAAGTGTATGTGATATGTTATACATTACATATTAGTGTTTGAGTTGGGTGTGTATGTTCCACCCTCATTTCTTCCTAGAATTATCTCATTTGAGGAAGAATTTTCTCAAGTGGGAGATATTGTAAATTACCGCCTTAAAAAAAGAAAAAATTAAAAAGAATTAATTTGGAAAGAGTCAAATCTAAAAATTTTCATGTTATGCTTAAGTTGTGGGTTTTGGATCAACTTTAAACAATCATGAATTTTAGTACAGGAAGACTTAAGTAGCTTAGAATGTATCATACTATATTTCTTGGAATCCTCTTTCCAAAGCCAGCAAGTTTGCTCAATTTCAAGCTCGTATGAGGGAGATATGTATGTCTGAAGTTAGGTTGTCCAGTTGAGGAAAGTTACGAAAAAATATAAGGGGTATTTTCGTCTTTTCCTTACATAATAAGCTTTTCTCATTTTTGATAACGTTTTAGGGGTCTAAATTAATTTGTTTCAGTTTTACAATCCTAATTCACGCTTAGATTTAAGAAAAGAGTTAAAGAAGAGAAAAAAAAATGAGAAATGAGGGAAGATTTAAGGCGTTCTTCAAGTTTTTGAAGTTTTATTGTAGAATTTTCCAAGGGTTTGAGTTCCCATGGTGTTGGGATCGTTCACCCACACGACAATCATGTTATTTAATGAAATTTTTTTCTCATAGTTGAAGGATTGTATGTTCTTGAGAAGTTTTTGAGTTTTAGCCATTATTGAAAGTCTTTGAGTTCTTGAGGTGTGAGTGTTGCAAACGGTTAAGTTTCTTGATATATTTTTATATAATTTCATTGAAAGAATTTGTGGTTTGTGAATTTTTGTGAATTTGGTCGATAAAACTGCATTATGTATTGAGTCGATTTTGGGAGAGGAAGAAAAAACCGGGCATATAATTGCGCCCAGATCTATGTCGTGGATACGCTTAAGATTTTAATTCGTCAGATAGTGCCCACCTCCACGTCGCGGAGACGATACGGAGTCCTCTGCCTTAAAAATATTTATGGGACCAATAATTAAATTCCATATCCGCATCGCACAATGTTCTTTAACATGGGTCTTCGTTCGTACTTATGAACAACTATATTAACCATCCTAAATCATTAGAGGTCTTACATTCCAAAGCATAACCCTTGAAATCATAATTCTAATTCAAGGTAGATTTAACAGTAAAATCTTGACAATATTTGAGAGGTCTTTTGCATATCACGTTTTGAAAGCAACTTGTTTTATGATTTGGGCAGTTGAGTTGAGGAAGAGTAAAGTTGAGTTCATTTTATTTAAAATCATATATTGGAACTAAGTATTCCAAGAGAAATGTTTTTACATTCAAGCATAAAGGAAACACTGATTTCTAAAAGAGTTTATGAGCAGTTTTAGGTATTATCTCTTTTAAGAAAAAATTTGAGTAACAATCTTAAAGTTGATGAAATGGAAATGTATTCCATAAAACATAATCAGCTATGTTATATTTTCACTGTAGTATTTACCATCGATAATGGGGAGACTTCTAACATCTCACATCCCCCATAAACCATGTAGCAAATATGGGTAGAGCGGGTCATACTTTTTAGATGATTCCTTATTGATTTTAAGCATAAACTAGTGAATCCACTTAATTGAGAAGTTCTATACCCCGACAAGGTATAGAACAATTCTGGAAGTGCAGATGAGATGTTGTATCATCACATAACTCATTGTTATGATTGTTGGTTAGATAATCTCCCAAACATAGTTTATTTGCATATAAATTGAGATATATTGTATTTTTCAATACATTGAGTTGTATCTTCTATTTTAAAACATTTATTTCTATCGCATTATTGTTATTGCTTTTTTTTTTTTAATTGAAAAGAGTTCAACTGAGTGGAGACAAGGTAACTTGTTTCTTCAGTTTTAGTTCAAACTTATGTCATTTTAAGATTTCCCCTCGCATGCTCGTACATTCATGTATGAAACCATTTGGACTGCATATATAATTATGTATATATAGGTAACCATGATCGACATCCAGTGCCTCAATGATCTATTACAGTTCCAGAGTTGTTGGTGAGCCTCTTTGCTTCCAGAGGATCCCTCATTTACTTTTAGTTTTTTCACTTATTATGATAACAAGTGGTATTGCCACGACACTCCTCATAGTATTAGAGGATTTATATATAGATAGACAGTAGGTCATGAGTCTTTTCATTTTCAGTTGTTTATGTTGAGACTTGAAATTGCCTCTTTGTCTAGTTTGAATGTTTTTCTCCAAAACATTATGCTTTATCTTTTAGGTTTACATTTTAAATTTATCTTATTTATGAGTAAGTATTTCTCCATGAGTTAAGTCATGCCTAGGGTTCTCTTGGGGCCATCAATGGTTCTCGAGTGCCCTTCGCGCGTAGGGTATAGGTTCAGGGCGTGACAATTGTCTAAAATAGAATTGTAGCCATTTTATTATCTCCTTAAAATATAATCCTAACTCTTAATTACCTCCCTAATTTATTGTTTCATCCATAATGTTCCAACTCTGTCTCCTAATTCTTTACCTCCAACATTGTTACTCTAAGGATTCTTGAAACAACATCCATGACCGGTAAGTTTTAGTTCTTCAATGCCATTGCTGATAGAACACCCATATGCTAATTTGGTGGAGTTTTAGTTGGACACAATGGCCTCTGTTTTGAGAGGAAAGAGAGACGAAGAGTTAAGAAGGATATATTCCCTTACAGAAGCAACAACCATAACCGACAAGTTCAAGTCCGTTAATGGTATTTCTGGTAGAATGCCTCCTCTTTTGTTTGGTGGTCTCTTCATTGAGAGACGACCATATTGGACCAAACAAGAAAGAGAGACAGACGGGAGATGATGAACGATAATGGTCATAATATGTATCTAAAATATACACATGCATCTAAGTCATTAGAACACCCCGTCGATGGTTTGGTAGTGTTTTCACTGAGATAGTGGTGCTAGTGAAATAAAAGAGAGAGAGAGAGAGATGAAGGCAAAACGATGGTCAAACTATGTATCTGACAAAATATACACATGTATTTTACTAATAGTTCATGTAGATAAGTTATAATTGTATGTATTTATCAAAAATTGATTCTCGAAGAAAATGATAAAATTTGGAATTTTTTATTTACTCGAGAAGAAATTCAGAATTTCGAGGAAGAACGCGTGATTTGCTCCTTAATTGATGTGATTCTGCCACAACCCGATACTACACCTTGGACGTGGCCGGCACTCGAGAAACATTGTTGTCCCAAGTGAACCCTCATCCTGGATGACTACAAAAGGAAGACTAAAAGTATCAAATTGAAAAAATATTTAAAAACAGTTTACTGAATCTCAAACCTGAATTGAATATACCAAGTATAAAACATAATTTTTAACTCAAATTATCTGAAACTGAAAGACACTGCAAAACTGTCTATTTATTAAGTCTCTACTGTATAAAGTTGAATGTCAAGAGAAGACCCATGACTCCTTAAAAACTATTACTAATAACAAACAAAACTAGAGTCCCTGGAAGTAAGGAGATTTTACTAAAAAATTGAATAGTGGATGTAGGGATCTCAATAGACTCTTATTGAGGATCATATCAACTTGTATCTGCATCATTAAAAGATGCAACTCAAATAACATTAGTACATTGAATGTATGAGTATGTAGTTGTCACGACCAAGGAGTACCCTCTAGACGTAACCAGTGTCGTTGTCCTCAGAAAGAACTAAGACTAACCTCTTAGCATTCGTCATAGCACGTCCTAGGTTAAAATGAAGAAAAATCAAAATTTTTCATACATATATCTATATGGTGAGGTTTACATAGACCTCTCACATACTTGATATGGAGTTTACATGGACTCATTATATAGGAAGCTTACATAGGCTTCTCGTTTAGACAATTTAGATAACATATAAGAATTTGGTTTATAATACTGACTCACATTAAACCATGTAGAATGGAGTACAAAATTTGGGCATAGCCCATACTTCATTATAACAAAAACCACATATAGGCTTATACAATAATAGTCTTCAAATGAAATAGAAGGAAACTAAATGTCTTTAGACAATAACACCATCAAGAAGCTAGATAGTGGCATTATCCTCTAATGGTGAGGACCTACCAAAAACTTGGGGAATACCCTAGTAGTCTTACAATTGTCCTTCTAACTGTACCGGCCTTAACCTACATTATTGTAGAAATATAAAGGAAATGGGTTAGTACATCCCCTTGTACTAAGTATGGAAACATATGCGCATATAATATTTGAAATCATGCTTAAAAGAACATTTGTTCAAACCATGCCAGATTATTTTGAAAAGCTTTATTCACAACCAAGAACACAAGTAAGACAATAATCATATATACTTTAAGATAAGACCATATCCAACACAAGACCAATATCATTAATAAAGTCAAGTCAACATGAATACTATCAACATAGGGTTATCTCACATAATAGTAGCATGTCAAGATCATATAACCAAAGCAACTCCAACACAATGTCATAACAACAAGCATGTATAAGAGTTCATAACATTTGAATATATGCAATACCATCACTCATAACCCATAACCTTACTCAACCAAGTAAACCAAACAAAGGATCACAAGCAATGTCTAACTTCATATAACATAACATCATCAGTATTCACCATCATATTTAGCATTTTATACCAATAACATGTTTATAAGTGAGACTAACATAATATAGGATCATAAACATGTAAAGTCATCATATACATATCATTTACTTTATAAGAACATAAGAACATCCTCCTAGGACTTTTATCAAGGCCAACTAGCGTAATGTATCGGTAGAGTCACATACCCCTGCCTAGACTAAGTTAAACCCCTTAAGTCACCCTAGTTAGAGTTAAATTTATTACTTCATTTTACCTTCAGGGACAATTGCCTTAACCGACATAGAACACATGAGCAAAATGTGAAATCCGGCGTCTTGAAATCTTACACCGAAAGAAGGTGGACTACTTGTCAAGGTAATACCAAAATATGAACATATCTTTCTAGGTGGATCCACTAGCTATATTCCTATGGCGGCAACATAGTTCAAGAACTAGGGTACATACTTGATACCCTCTTTATGCACAATTGCATTGTAATCTCTATCTCATTGGAACCATTCTGAACCTACCTTCCCACATTAGGAAGGGACACTCTCTCATAACTAGTTCACTCGGTGCTAAGCTAAAGTTCCTTTTTAAAATATCTTTAAGATTTTGCTTAGTATAGGTCATAAGAGACTAACCCTTTGTATATCATAATCATTAGTTCATTAGGAATTGCATGAGAACTTCCTTTCAATACAACCCTCATATGTGATATTAACACATTATCATCATCATGTCATAGTAAGACACATAAGTGACCCATAATCAACCTTATATCATTATACCTTAATCATAATCTCACAATCCATATAGTCAAGACATTTCAATTAAATTTATCATACCATCGCCTATCTAATCTTATAAGCATTAATACTTCAATTGAACATCATCATCAAGTATAAGTCATCACAATTAAAGTAAGGATTCAAGATCATAGGTTTTACCAATTCACATTCACAAGCCTTCTTCTATAGTCTTACCATCAACCAACCATACTCATTTATTAATAGGCTTAATAACATCATATAATAGTAATTAACATAAGAACTAAGTCGATAGCATTATCACTAACCAATTTAACATCAATTCATAACCTAGGGTTCGGGAAATAGGATCAATTCATGATCTCTTCCATAGAACTAGGTCTAACATCAAGAAATACCCTAATTCACAAATATTCCATCATAATTAATCTATAATAATCAAAAGAAACAAATGAAAATACAATTTAAAGCATCAATTTCAGATTAAGAATAAAAACCATGTTTTCTCAACATTTGGAAATCAATATGAAAGAACTCTTTGGGGAAAGGAGACCCAAAGGTGAAGAGTTACCATACCTTTTTAATGCTTGATGATTTTTGGATAAAATTAGATTTCTTTCATTCCTAAGCCCTTTGACCTTGGTCTTCAATGGAGTCTTTTTTGGGGAGAGAGAAAGTAGAGAGAAGGAAGAGGATTTGAGTTTGGGAATTGAAGTTTGTTAGGTTAGTTTGATGGTAATTAGGACTTTTATAGTCTCTTAACTAACAAAAATAAACGTCACTTAACCCTTAATTAAGACCCCAACTAATTAAATAATTAAATGAATTAACCAAAATTTGGACAACTTACACAGACTCAATCGACGAGACCCCGACCAACGGACCGTCGTTCCATCGACAGCCCGCGATGTTCATTCGTCGTAAGTTCAGAAACCTGATTTTTAGGGCTTTCTAAAAACTGGATAAGGAATCACCTACGGAGCCATCGACGCCTCGTCTCCCAGATGACGGCTCGTCAATTAGTTTCGTAGTTGGCCACTGTCATTTGAAAACTTTTGGTCATTTTTGAAGGGTCCTCCTCAAAGACCCTTAGGTTTGTCCTGTGGAAGTCGTACCCAAAAAATTTCAACCCTAACCACGCTCTAAAACATATCTAAAACTCCTACCAAATTACATTGAATTTTGACTCTTAAAACCCCATGAAACATGCCAAGACACACTATCCTCTATTTCACTAGTCACCGGACATCATGGACGTTCCTTGACGTTTTGAATCTAAAATTTCCTAAATGATTTATATACATTATTTTAGGCTTTAAAACAGTGTTACCGACCTTAGTTCAACATGTGAGGCTCTATATTAGGTCATGAACTTTCAGAGTGTTACAGTGATATACTGAATAAAAAATAACTAAAACAAAGGACTACAATGTGTAAAAATGTACTCAAGCTTAATGGAAAGAAATAAACGAGTTAAATCATTTAAAGTTTTACAATATACTTTCTCATCTATGAATTCTACACAATAAGTGATATATAAAAATACACTTTAATTTTATTTGGAGATTCTCAAACCGAGAACCATCACTACGAGTACATGATGATACAACGTCGCACCCACACTATAAGAACTTTTATACCTCTCCGGGATATAGGAAACCTCAACTAAGCCGATCAACTAAGCTCTGCTTGAAGTAACTTAGGATTCATCTAAAAAGCATAATCGAGTACCCATGTTGACATACATGATTTATGAGAAATGTGAATTGTATGAATTAATCCCCATATCAGTACTCAATACTACCTCCAATAATATATATACTCATGCTCAATGTTTAAGACCGTACTTTTCCTTTGGTTGAGATAATTGCTCAAATTGTCCTCTTAAAAGAGGTAACTACTCTTGAAATATCTTTGAAATTATAAATCATCATTTAGAAATCAAAGTTTCTGTTTTGTCAATGTAAAAACTGATACATTTATAAATACTTAGATCACTTATACTCTTACTCAATTAATACTTGAAGACTATTTCTAAAAAATATATAAAAATCATATTTTAATATGATTATTGATGGTTCGGCAAATGATACTGCATACATATTGATGACATAACTAGATATCATATTTCCTAAATAGTGATGACATACTCAATTATCACACTAATCATGTTTTAAAAACTCTTTGTGAAAACTCATCTTTACTCAGTGTTGGATTTAAAAAGCTTATCAAGATTACAATTTAGTTCATTAGGTTCATGCAGAATTATGGACGTGAAGGACTTAACTCCAAGATCTTAATAACATATGATAGCTCAGAACTCAAAAACTATGAACTAAGAACTAAGAACTCAACGATACTACTCATCTCAAAAATACTCAATTCATAGAGTTCATGCTGAAATATAGACATGCATGAATCAAATTAAGAATCTTAATGCATAAATATATCAATTAACTAATTAGAAATATAATTTTAAAAAGAATCTAGAACTCATGAACTGACAAATCAACTCATCTAAAGAATACTCAAATCTAATCATAGAATCCTAGATTACTCTTTTACTGATTTAGAAGTAGATGTATTACATAAAGACAAACTATTTCAACTCTATAATAGCCTTACATACCTGAAAGAACAAGGTTCTTGTTGAAAAAGAATTTGAATAGACTCCTTGAAACACTAGCTTGAATATAAACAAACAAGAAAACCTTTCTTGAGATTCTTGAATTGGTTTCTTGAAATCTCTATGGACAAGAATTATGATTTTAATTAGTGATTCATTATTGAACGGAGGAATTTGAGTTGGAAAAATTAAAATTCTTTGTGAAAGAATTACCTTGAAGAATAATCTTGAAAAAGATTTAAAGAATCTTGAGAAGAGTCTTGTACTTTGATTTTTCATTAGGGTTTTGCCTTAGGGTTTTAGAGAGAAGAGAATGATGTATTAAGATAAAAATTTGATTTTTTATCCTTTTATTAGTAAAGAAATTCATTTATGGTTTTCTTAGAGGTAAAAAGAGAAATATGACCCTTTTAATGTTTTCTAGTCAGCTAATTCGTCACTCCCTTATATTGGGTTACTAACAGTGTCATGGCTTTTTATTCAAAAGTTCGATTGTTGCGAAATTGGTGGATTTGGAAAGAAGATTCACATACCTTTGATTTGATAGGTTATGATCTAGGTAACTCTTTATATTCTAAGATATATGGTCATTTAAAATTTACCCAAGTAAAATCTTATCAAAACTTAATCGGTAAAGAAACTTTCAACTCAACTTTGCGCTATGAGTTTTCAGTGACCTTAATTTATATCTAAAACCTATTCCACTCTAAAGAATTCACCTTTACAGATATTAGAAATTTAAAAATAACCCAATAATACCTTATATGCAAATAAAGAATATCACTAGCCTTAACTTAGAAATTTTTGGGGTGTTACAATGTCTCCCCTTGGAAATATTCGTTCTTCGATGACGGTTAAACTGGGAATGGGAGGAAAATGAGTTACTCTTACTATCTTTCTGATTTCTGAACTTTCCTACTAGCATAGGTTTAACTGATTCAAACAAAGAGGTTGAAACTTTCTATAGCTCATAACTCAAGAACAATATTGTTTTGAACATAGTCACACTCTATTTGAAGTTTTCTTACATGAATCAAAGGAATCTGGGCAGGAGTAAGAAAAAAATGATATGTCTTGACTGATGTGTCTAGTAGCTTCAAAGCCAGAAACACTTCTCAACTATTCTATTCTTTTTGCTTATTAAACTTTATTAGTTGTAACTCCTATCACCCACTAGAGTATATGACTACTCTCACAAATTTCCAAATAAAATCACTTTCTCTTACTTTGTTCAAGCCTAATCTCTACTAAACTAGGTGCTAAACATATTATGGTTATACTTATCTAAACCATAAAATTTAGGTTCTTTATCTCTATAGCGAATCTCATCCCAAGAATACTTCTGTTTATAGCTGCACTCAACCCATCTTGAACCCATATAAACAACAATTAATGGATCATGCCATTGTCCACATGTTAACAACACCACATTCATGCATAGAACCCTCATCAATCAATAGTTTCCTACAAACCAACTTTCTAAGAATTTCTCATTCTCTCATTATCTCTACCAACAGAAATTTCACCCATTATTACTAGGAACTGACTTATTAGTCATCGTAAAATCTTATATCCTTTTTCCACCATATTTATAACCTTAAACACACCAACACTATCACAATAAGAACATAACAATCCTCTTCTCTATCATCACACTAGTACTATTAACAACATCACTCTCAACTAAAAAGGATCACTAAGAGATTTTAGGCAAAAGATCATAATTGATGAGTCCGCAAATTGGACTCATTTAGGGCTATATTTTGATAGAAGTAGTTTCCTCAAATGCTTATTTTATCTCAATAATTGATGATAAAGCCACAAGTTTTAAATTTCAATCTTTTTCATTTTCTCTCACTTTCGATCTTTGCAAAATCGCACCTACCTAGTATTATAAAACTTTTTGCACCTCATAAGGATTTTGTTGATTAATTAGTGCTTGGTCTGACTAATATGCTGCTTTGCATCGCAGTCTTGACTTACTCTGCCGAAAAGGTTAGTTTTTCGAACCCAACATTTACTTTTGATGTTTATACTCTTATGCAAGTGATTTTATTCTATGTCGTGTACTGTGCCTCTCTGCGAAATTTAGACTATTAAAATGCCTCTATTGATTCAAGAATCCAACTTGTTTGCTTTTAATTTATAAATCCAGTTATTATGATTTAACATGAATGAAATTTTTTAGGGTTGCACTTGCATACTTTTTAAAATTGGAAAAGGCCGGGAGAAGTCTAAGCTTACTTGATCTAGTGCATATTCTGATTTTGTTCTCGGGAGTTGCAGGGTTGAATTTGGGAAAATGATTTGACTGTAGGCATGATTGGGACATTTCATGAGCTGAGTCGAGCTCGCCGAACCACTCAGCGATTCATCAAAAGAGCATACATCGCCTTTGAATTTATGCTCTTTTTGATGATACGTTCTGTAAATTTTGGCGAGAGGCCCAAGGTCACCGGCATTGAGTGTCTCGTCAATGATGTTCAACACTCAGAGTAAGTTGGTGAGCCTTCTTGCATTTTGGAGGAATCAGTTTATTATTTTCTTTCTAATTTTCAGTTGTTAGGATGATCCGGGGTCCTGTTCCAAAAACCCTCTTTATTTTAGAGGCTTCATAGACCTATAGTTATATTTCTTTAGTCTTATTCATTTCAGTTGTATTCGTTTAAGACTTGTGTTTCAATTTTTGGCTAAGATATTATTTAATAAGCTATTTCTTGAGTTATATCTCTTGTGTTTAAGTCTTCAGCTGAGTAAGTTAGCCAGGCGAAGGGTTCGCTTGAAGTCACAAATGATTTTTGAGTGCCGGCCACGTCCAGGATATAGGGTCAGGGCATGACATTCTTACACATACTTTGCTACCATTGTGAGAGAAATTGCATTAAATTCAAATCCCTAGAGAATTGAAATCTTCCAAATGGTAAAAAAATATTTTGAATAATGTAATTTTTGTGTGTGGCAAACAATATTTCCTTTTTCTGTTCTCAATGAACCATCTAAGATATTGTTCACACATGATCACACCCAAGCTATCAAGATGAGAATTCCAAAAAATTGAGTACGTTCAACCACACAGATAAAATCCATTACTTAGAGTACTTTTCACCCTTCGAAAGATTAAAGGTCTCTTTGGAATAGAACTTGAGTCAACATAGTATGTTACAACCTTATTCAGTGCCTAAAATAAATGTTCAAAATATTTTTATGAATCAAACATTCAACTAACCATCGAGGAAACTCATGTCTCAACATAAACAACTGAAAATAAAAACACTCATGAATTGTTATCTATCTATCTAAGAAGCCTTTAATATTGTGTGGGATGTTGGGACAAGAACCATCATCATCCTAAAAATTAAAATAACTTAAAATAAAGAAGGGATCCTACGGAATCATGGAGGCTCACCAAACAACTCTAGAACTCAACTGAATCAACGAAGCATTGATTGCTAATCCTAGTAACCTGCGTCATAAAAGATGCAAGCCAAATGGTATCAGTACATGGAATGTACGAGTATGTTAGGAGAAAACTAAAACATGACATACGTTTGAACTGGAACTTGAGAAACAACTTATCTAATCTCAATATAACACAACTCATTTCATATAAAGCAATAACACTAATGCAATATAAAGAAAAGCTTTAAAAATGAAGATAACAACTCAATGTATTTGAAAATAAATATAAATCAGTTTATATACAAAAATACATAAAAACTCCGTCTGGGAGTTTCTCTAACTCAAAACCATCACTAAGAGTTAAGTGATAATACAACGTCTCACCTACGCTGCAAAAATTGTCCTTTAATTTTCCGAAGAAAAGAACTCCTCAATGAAGTGCATCCACTAAGCTATGCTTCAAAAACAAGAAAGAATCATCTAAAAAGGTTTATGCGGGTTGTGAGTTGTTTGAACTCTCCCCCATATTGCTCAATAGTACTTCCAAAATGTAATTTAGCTCATATGTTATAAAGAAAACATTTTCTCACCCTCAACTTTGAGATTATTACTCAAAAGGTTTCCCTAAAAAGAGATAGTACTCAAAACTGCTCATGAACTTCTTTAGAAATCGGTGTTTCTGCTCACCTTAAATGTAAAAACATTTTCTCTTTGGAATACTTACTTCTCATAAATCATTTTAAAGAAAATGAACTCAACTCTACTCTTCCTCAACTCAAATGTTCAATACCTAAAACAAGTTTTAAAATGTTTGCAAAAGACTTTTCAAAAAGACTTGAAAGAACTCTCAAGACTTGACTCTAAACTCTATCTTGAATTTGAATTAAGAATTCAAACTTATGATTCATGTTATGAATTATTTCTAGGTTTTTAGAACTAGTATAAAGTAGTTAGAATACAAGTGAGTAAAGATAACCACTGAAAGAACTCAAACGAGCTAAACGACGGAGAACGTGTGCGGGAAGGCGACCCTTGAGCATTGAGAGGCACAAGGAGCCAACCTTTGTACTTCAGAGTACACATTTTGGCACACTAGTGGGGCGGCGCGCCAACCACTGCACATAATTCCCTGATAAATTTCTTTCTCGTTTTCTGACTCTTACTCACCTAGTATCGAATGGTTTCTTCAA
>JAKWJD010001758.1:25061307-25078579 GCA_027705065.1 Solanum peruvianum
TGCTCTCTTTTAAGAATTTGCACTACATAATTGGTTTCTTTTAAAAATTTGTTGAGGATAAGTGGTACAACTATTTCATCAATAGAATAATCAATAAGAGAATGAATTTTGTTGTTACGGATAATTCATTTTTGATAAAACAATTTCAATTTTAACACATGAGTTTGCAAAATTATCTCAACATCAAGAATCATTGAATAATTTCACTTCCGGCTATTAATCTTTCTATGTTAGATGAAACATATCATATAGCCTCTTCAAATGAATGGATAATTGATTTATGTGCCACAAATTATATAACTAATAATTCCAAAATATATTTTTAGCATTCAACCACACAAAGCTCTCTTTCTGGTCATTGTAGATGATGGAACTATTTGTACGTGTTGGATTTGGAATTGTTAAGCTCCTCTCTATTGCCCTATCATGTGTATGAAGCATTGCAAAATTGATTTTCTGTTAGTTCTTCGTTAGTAATACATATAACTTAATTTTTATAATTCAGTTTTTCTCAAACATTTCTAGTTTCATGATCTTAAGAAAAATAAGGTAATTATTGATTGATGACATGTATATAAAGATATGTACATCCCTGATGAGTGGAAGTCTCAATCTGTTGTTTGCTCTAGTTTTGTGTCTCTATTTCCTCTCTATGTCAATTAAAGAAGTTCTGTTCTCGGTTTCAGAATATTTCATCATTTAAATTTGAGACATATTTATTTACAAAATAATACAACTTATAATTACATCATGTAATTATCACGAATTCACATCTCCTCTCTCAGAATTAGAGAGTATAATTACCCCAAACCACCCAATCATTCCAAAAAATAATTGATATTATTTTATTTTTATTTCAAAAGTAAAATAATATCTAATTTGAGGGATATGGAGACATGAACTAAACAAAAATAAATACTTTTATACAATAAGTTCAAACAAAAATAAAAAGCTAAAAGAATGGCCGGGGAGGGGGTACACTGAGAGAAAGTGAGGAAGTGGGTAACAAAAATATTTTATTTTCAATTTTTTAATTATTATTTTTGGATTAATAATTCTTCAATCATTAATGTCAATTACGATAATAATATATTTAATTTTTGTCAAGATAGTATGATTTGTATATGTGGAGTGTGATGAAAAAAAAAATTAAATAAAAGAGAGTGTGGTACAGGCACCACGAAGACAATTTAATAAAAGGGAGGGGTGGGTTTCACAATGTAATAAGTGAAAGTTTATATATAAAACTCAATTTCTCAATAGCTAAAGCATAAAGTTAAAAACAAGTGAAGATGAATTTCAACTTATTAACTATTAATCTAATTTGTGTCACTTTTGCTCAATAAGAATAACTTAAGCAGACATTGCCTATTTCTCTAGCATAACAAAAGAAATTTGTGAGATGAATATGATGTGCTTGTCCCTAGTTATGGTCTTATGGAGGAGTATCACCTTTAAACCTCTTTTCTTTTTCTTTTTTTTTTAACTATAAAGGTAATTTTAAATGAAACTATTAAGTAATGAAATTTTTATTCAATTTTGCATAATTAAATATATTTTTTATCCTTTACCAAATCCAAAAAATATTCTTGGGCGCTTGCACTTGATCAATTTCTAACCAGTTAGTCACACTAATGAAATAAGTTGTAAAATTAATACCTCGAGGGCTTATTTTATTATATTATTGTAGTCACTATAATATCCTCAACAAAGCCATGATACACACAACAAGAAAAGTGTTGGTTACCTGTGTATTTTCATAGATTTAACGGAAAAAAGGCCTAAAATATCCTCAAAGTATTAAATGATACAAAATTACTCTCCATCCACCTATTGGCTCTAAAATACCTTTCTCACCCACCTATTGGGTCTAAAATATCCTTGTCATCCACCTTTTGGTTCAAAATTGACCACTTATTTAACGATTTTATATTTAAACTATTTAAATATTTTTTAAATACGTGGCGCTCAACTATTTGTTATAATTTAACTTATTAGTATAATTTATAAATCAATCTACTACCCACCAATTACTAATTAAACCCCTCCAAATTAATAAACTTGCACATTATTAATGCAACAGAGAAAAGCTACTGCCAGTTGAGTGTTTTTAAAAATTTGAGGCGAAAATATCTATAGAAGTAAATTATCATACATTTAAGTGTATAAATAAAAATTATCGATAAACTTAAAAGTCTGACTATGTTCATCTTAATTATTCTTACGTCTCAACTATGTGATGTTACTTCATAGGTAACTTCTTTCAAAATAATATATTAAAGGTTTTAAAACAAATCATAAATATTTATAAAATTATATTTAAATAAAAGTGCATGAATTAATTCGGGATGCATTACTTCTTTACCTTTAATCATAAATTTCTAATTCAATCTTGAAAGAAAATTCTATTGAAAGTGTCCTCCTAAATAAGCGGCTCAACCTAAATTTAATCGTGGCTTCGATGTGGACTCAAATAATTTTGGATGTCATTTTCGGGAATCTATAATTTCATCGTATTTTAGTAGTGTTTAAGACGATTTTCATATAATAATTGGATTATTAATTTGGTGGGGTTTAGTTAGTAATGACTAATGAGTGTGTTGGTTTATAAATTATATTAATAAATTAAATTATAACCAATAGTTAAATGCCAAGTATTTTAAAAAATGTTTAAAGAGTTTAATTTTAAAACAATTAAAGAAGTGGTCAATTTTGAACTCAAAGGTGGATGACAAGGGTATTTTGAAGTCAATAGGTGGATGAAAAGGGCATTTTGGAGCCAATAGGTGGATGAAGGGCAATTTTGTAACATTTTTAATACTTCAAGGGTATTTTAGGCCATTTTTCGTAGATATAATATAGTCAAATCCCCAAGTAATTTGATTACCTGCGAGTATTTATGCCAAATAAAATCTGATGGAAAAAGCTTCATAGATAATAGTACTCATGGATTTAGAAATTTAGTAGATAATTTAGTTACAATATTGGTGGCGTTGGAAAAAAAAATTCAAATATCTTTAATTCGATAGGTAGTGGACCAGCAATTGTTTACATTATCAAAGATATGGTTACTTTAAGTTAACCCAAAGATAATCTTACATCGGAACCTAAACAATAAGGAAACTTTCAACTCAAGTTTGTTCTAGGAGTTTCTAGTGACCTTAACTTGATATCAAAAATCATTTTCACACTAAGGAATTTACCTTTACACGTATGGACAATTTAAGAATCAACCAATATGGACCTACATGTAAATGAAAAATAAATCGGGTCTTCACTTCGATAATTCTGGGGTGTTATACATACATCCTCGATTTTATTGTTTGTGTTAAGGTAGAGTTGAAATTTATTTAGTTTTATATTGAATCCGATGCGTTATTTACCCGCCCGATACACTTGTATTTGAATTTTCCACCTTTTGAAAATTTCTGTTCTGAAAAATTGTAACTTTTAGGAACAGCAAGGACCATTTGAATGATTGCAAACTTTCACTAATGGTCGTGTGTATTCTTAAAGGTTACAACCTTTCAGAAATGTTTTTCTTGCCTATAAATACCATTTATTCTGCAAAAAATTTCCTTACGAATTTTTCTAATTTCTTCTTCTTCTTCTTTTTCATCTACACAAAAAATTCTTCGTGTAGTTTACTATTGTTGAGTGTTTCGTTAACAGTAGAGTTTTTTGTGTCTAGACACCGATGATTGATATTATTCTATCTTGGGAGGATATATTTCAAATCGAACCCCGAATACTAGAGGGGAATAATTCTTTAAGGGGACACTGTGCATTCAGTTGACTTGATTTCTTCTATTTTTATTTTCCAGATTTTGGTACGTTTACATATTTTAGTTTTTCTGAATTAATTTATGTTCATCTCTTTACTAATTCATTGAATCTTTTGGTAACTTCGTGTTTCTGCAAAGTTTTGTTGAAATCGGTAATTATGTTTTCAAACACAGATTGACAACAAGGTGAATTCATCAATTGTACACAACTTTTAATACACCATCCTTTATAAGAACTATGAATTCATTAAGAGTTGATAACTCATCCCTCATTTTTAGTAGCAGCTTAAACTCTAAGTTAGTGCACAGAGCAAATATCAACTTGTTATTACCTATATGAACCTACTTCATGGTATCTCCAATCATATAGGTTGGGTTCCCATCGCTGTTTACTATCAATTGACCTTAAACCCAGTTCTATTGAGGTCTGATGAATTAATTTTCTTCCCACTAGTTTAGTTAGTGAATTAAAAAAATTCAGTTCATACTTCACATAACCAATTGCAATAATTTCATCTTTTAACAGCGGCTTAACGACATGATGCGTCAATTTCATGTGTCTTATCTTATAAGTGTAAGATTTATTCTTCTCAATAGCAATTGCGGCTTCACAATCCCAACGTATAAACATATGAGACAGTTCATACTTATCAAACGGATCCATAATTCATCCTTTATCAAACGGCTCAACAATTCACCATTTATTAAAGGGATCGCTAATTATCCGTTATTAAATGGATCAACAATTCATCATTCATCGAAGGGATCAACAATTCATCACTCATCGAAGGGATCAACAAATCATCCTTCATTGATGGGATATTCGGTAAGAAATTTCTTAGTCATTCATCCTCATAATCATACAACTCTAGAGCTATAAACTCTGATGCCATAGTCGATCTAGAAATGATCGTCTGTTAGCTGATTTTTAGGATAGAACAACAACACCTAAGGTAAACACATATCTTCTGGTGTATTTTTTTCCATCTGAATCAGAGATCTAGATTTCATCACAATACCCTTCTAAATTAGAAGAAAAACCACTATACATGATACCATGAATAATAGTTCCTCTCAAATATTTTATTAGTATATTCAACGCAAACCAATATCATTATTGAGATTACGAGTATATCTACTCAATCTACAAATAACATAGAAAATATCAGGAGTAGTAAAATTGATAAAATGCAGTAGAATTCCAATATTTTGAGAATATTTAGACTGGGCAACTGGGTCACCATAATTCTTTATAAATTTAGATTTAACATCATATCGAGAGGTTGCAAGTGTCACCTCAAAACATTCAAACTTCTTAAGAAGTCTTTCCACATAATATTTTTGTGAAAACATTATACCATCTTCAATCCTTTTTATCTTAATTCCCAAAATCATATTTACTTCACCTAGATCATTCATACCAAAATTAGTAGACAAAAAAAATTTGGTACATTTCACAATATTTAAACTTGTACCAAATATAAGCATATCACCAACATATAAACATAGTATCACATAATCATTGTGTACCATTTTAGTCTATACTCATTTATCAACTTCATCGGAAGAAATTTTTTTTTCAATAAGATTGATTTCATCTTTTATGTCAATGTTTAGAAACTTGTTTAAGACCATAAAGAGATTTAATTAAATTACAAACTTTATTTTCTTGTCCAGGAATAATACATCCTTCAGGTTGAACTATATAAATTTCTTGTTCTATTCACAAGCTTTTGTTCATCAAATGGATGTATAAAAAGATGTTCATACATCCATTTGATGAACAAAAATCTTGTGAATTGATGGTAAGACAATTAAAATTTGAATAGAAGAAATTCTAGTTACTGAAGCAAATGTATCAAACTAATCAATATTTGTTTTTAAGAAAATGTTTTTGCGACTAACTAAATTTCTATTCATCTATAGATCCATTAGGATTAAATTCCTTTTTGAAAATCTATTTACAGCCGATAGGCTTTGCAGCAGGAGGTAAGTTACTTAAAATCCATGTTTTATTTTTCATAATTAAATCAATTTCAATTTTTTTCCTCATTCCAAAATTTTGCATCTAAATAAGATATCACTTCAAAATAATTTAATGGTTCATTTTCAACATAAAAAGTTTGAAAATCATTTTCATAAGAAAAATATTTTTCTCTTGGCTTTTTGGTCCTTCGCAGTTTCTCAATGTTAGATGCATTCTCATTATGTCTTTCAACAGGTTCATGGGTAGTATTATCACAAAGTGGAAAAATATGTTCAAAATATTCAACATTCTTTGTCTCAATAATAATATTGCAATCAAGCACATCACTTCTCAACACAAGAAATCTA
Source organism: Solanum peruvianum (assembly GCA_027705065.1). Taxonomy (NCBI): domain Eukaryota; kingdom Viridiplantae; phylum Streptophyta; class Magnoliopsida; order Solanales; family Solanaceae; genus Solanum; species Solanum peruvianum. The sequence goes on from JAKWJD010001758.1 coordinate 25,067,427, forward strand.
TACGCAACACTTGTTCAGCATATCAAATAAGCATACAATCAGCAGTATTACAACCTGTTTTTCTCTTCTTAGGTCCAGGCAAGAAAACTTTAGCAAGGCACCCACACTTTTAAATATTTCAAATTAAGTCTATAACCTTTATACAATTCATAAGGAGTTTTACGATTTCATTTATGAAAAATTCTTTTCTGTAAGACATGCAAATAATATTTCATCACCCCATAAATAATCGGGAGTATTAGAAATAATTAACATGGAATTCATCATTTCTTACAAAGTTATATTTTTCATTTCAACTTCTCTATTAGACTCAGGTGAATAAGACGGGGTTACTTCATGAATAATTCCTTTTTTTATCACATAAAGCATATAAAGATACGGTACATATTCTCCACCTCTATTAGATAGAATTCTTTTTTTTCCTAGCAAGGTGATCTTCAGCTTCAGACTTATTAGAAATAAAAATATCAAATGCATCATCTTTATTTTGAGCAAATAGAATTTAGTAATTCTAGAAAAATCATCAATAAAAGTCACATATTATCTTTTACCATCTCTAGTCATAGTTTATTTCAAATCATTCAAATCAGTGTGGATCAATCAATAATAATTAAGTTTCTCTATCTACTAAAAACATGACTTTTTAGTAATTTTTTCTGAAGCACACATTTCACATTTATTAAAATTATTTAACTCTAAATCGTGTATTAAACCAAGAGATCGCATATTCTTAATATACGGCACATTAACATGTCCTAATCTAGCATGCCACAAAGAAAGAGGCTCTCATGAAAGCAGATTTACTGAATTTATCACAAATATTAAACACAAATAAGTCATAGTTACAAAATTCATTACCCGTAAAAATTTTATTTTTACTCAATATGACCCATTATTTTCAAAACAAACTTTCATTCCACCTTTTCCTAATTATCCCACAAAATTCAAATTAGTTTGGATATTAGGAACAAATAGAGTACTCAATGCCAAAGTTTTACCAATGCAAGTTTGAGAAGACCTTTTCCTTTCCCAAGAACTTTATTTGTCCTCGAGTCACCAAATAAAGATATTCTTCACCCTTTCCAACTTTGGTGTATGACACAATCATTTTTGTTTGTACAACAGTGCCTAGAAGCACCAGAACCTATCACCCAATTTCTTACATTGATCACAATATTTATTTTTGACATGACCGCAATAATCATATCATTCGTTTCAGCCAATTTTATTTTTAGCTTAGCAGTATTGTCATTTTTTTTCAACATTCATTTATTTCAGGTGGATTTTTCAAAGAATATTTTATTAGCATTGGATTTGTAACCATGTCTACTTACATATCTATAATTTCCTTTGTCGTAGCCTCCTGCAGAATGACTTGAACAGTACCAGTCATGGTAGCACTAACACCAGTATCATCAATCCCATCAGTAATTTTAGGACATATATAATTTGCAATAGTTTCTTAGATTATTGGAAAATAATAGAAATTTCACAATAATAATAATAAATAACTTTATAATTTAGCAAAATAGTAATTCTAAAAATAGGATAAATATTGCTACGATGATATATAAATAATAGTGCATAAAATAGATAAATACTTGAGTCGTGTTGGACACTATCCTAAGAAACTATTTTAACAGTGTAAAATGTTTCCTCAAGATTAAACAAGCACTTTCCTATTAATTAACATCAGTAGGTTATTAAGGGATATAAAATATAACAAAGCTAAATAATTATCTAAAGTAGAAAGGCAACAGTCAGAGAGATAGAACGCGAAGGAGAGTAAATTGTAAAAAAAAAAGAATAATGTTTATTAGGAAGTTTTCACTTACCATTCTTCAAAGAGAAAAATGTTTATTAGGAAGTTTTCACTTACCATTCTTCAAAGAGAAAATGCTTGTTTATAGGCCAAAGGAAGAGAGCCAATCACAAGACAAAGTGTCTTACACATTTGTCTATTAGTTTTCATGCAAAGTGCAATATGGAGATACGTGACAATATTTTGACAAGTGGCGAGAAGGGTGTAAACTAATGGCAAATACTACACTGCAAACATTGCCAATTCTACAACAATTTTTTTTTTTTTTGCATTTTCAAATACATTTTTCAAAAATAATCTTTTAAAATAAAAATATTTACTTACAGAGATAAGATAAATATGCACACTATCCTCACAAGACAGTCAGGGGCTACACTGAGTTTGTTGTTGTTAGTTTTTTGAAGTGTTTGTTAGCCTATGACTGAAGTCGCGATTTTTTTTCCTTTGTGGCTCAACCAAATTTTGTTTTCATTTGTGTGGAAATAAATTCAGCCTAGTTATTCGTAGACATATTCAACTGATAGAATATAAATTGAACAGAATTTGAATCTTCATATCATTTAATCTACATTTTCTCATATTGATATCAATCTACTTAACTCAAACGGTATTTGCCATCCTGGATATCGTCCCTTCCATTACTGAACGGAGGACTATAACAACGTGTTTCTTCCGTTCTACTCTCCAAGAAGACAAGAACAACAATTTCACACTCACCTATAAGTTATAGGAAGATAGAAATAAATGTTTAATTTAGTTGTACTTAATGAATCAGTGGTATTGAATCTATGAAGAAAATGCTATGTATGGACTCCTGCACTGACTTCCATCAGGAGGTCTATTCTGTTGGAAAATTTGTTGCAGTTGGTGCACTATGTAGGGCGTTGTATTCAGAGTAGATTTCCAGTGTAAATCTAATGCATTAGCAAAATGTCTATCCGATTCTTAAGGTATAAAGTTTTATGTTTCTTTCAAAGTCTATACGCCATGTAATACTCTTATCATAAACAAATTAGTTGTATGATGATCTTATTCCTGGCATCCAATTGAGTTGGCAAAACAAAGATATGTTTTTTGTCTATAATAAGGTAGCACACAAAAAGTATGTGTAATGTCTTATATACAAGTGGTGGGACTTTGTGTTTTGACTTAATATGTGAACTATTGATAGTTTCTTGCATTCACTTGTGTGACATAATGAATGGTAAAATGTGAAATTTTTGCGATACATACGTCATCAAAATTGTTGAATAGATACACAAAAAAAACATTTTGTTACTTCTTCTCTACCAACTTAATTAGTTTTCAACATTTTTAGTGATGAAATGGATTGTGTAAATGATAGATACTAAAAAAAACGAGATAAAAATAAAAATTACTGATTAAATAAAGTGCAAGAATCTTAAACACTACATTAACCAATAACAATGTCCGTATGGAGTGGACAAATCTCCAGATTCAAAGACAATAATACTATATTTTCTGAAAAATATAACGATAACTCCTAATGGATAGATATAGAAACAATTAGTGCTATAGATAACTGATGTTACTGGTAAGAACTTATTACTAATAGATAATTATTGCTTATTATTTTATCCTATTTAAGACAAAGAAACATAAGACATATAAACTAAGATAGATTATCCCCACATGTTGCTTGCCTATACTTTCTTCTAGAGCAAGTGCATAAAGGAGCATTTGTATCAATGCTCGTATTAGTGCAGCTCCCTAAAAAGTCGTTCATGTTCTCAAGGCGAAAAGAAGGAAACTAATCTGCAATAAGATCATAGTTTTCCCAACTAGCTTCTTCAAGAGGAAGGTCAACCAATTGAACGAGCAGTTCTAACGAAAAGAACCAACTTCTTTGAACCATCGATCTGCAAGAATCTTGACAGGAGATATGATGAGTTCTCTATCTTCATTAAGAGGAAGAGGGGCTGGACGTATAATAGATTGTTGACCATGAGCTGGAAGGAGCATTGATACATGAAAAATCGGATGTACTTTGGAGGAAGCAGGGAGATCCAGTTCATAAGCTACATGTCCAATACATCGTACAATTTTATATGGTCCGAAAAATCGAGCTGACAATTTTTCGCACCTGCACTTAGCCAAAGAAAGTTATATGGTTAAACACGTAAAAGGATAGAATCTCTAAATTGAAAGGTAACATTCGAACGATGAGAATTAACTTGCTGATTCTTTCGAGTTTGAGCCTTTAACAGGTTATCTTTGAGAACTTTCAGCATGGCATCATGATTCAAAAGTTGTACTTCATATACAGCAATGCCTGTTTCTCCATGAACAAAAGAAGAAATGGATGGAGGGTCCCTACCACAAACAATCTTGAATGGAGTAGTTTCTGTTGATGAATGGAACCCCGTGTCAAAAGAAAACTCTGCCCGTGGTAGATACTGTCTCCATGTACGAGGCTGCTCCATAACAAAGTATCGTAAATACAATTCCAAGCATCTGTTAACCACCTCTATTATTTCATCAAATTGTGGATGGTAAGATGTACCCATTCTTAAACTTGTCTGGCTAAGTCGAAAAAGCTCCTATTAACAATATAATTATAATTAGCTTGTTAGTTATGTTAGTTATGTTAGTTAGAATGTTAGTTAGATGTCACATCAAGTTAGTTAGAGTTTTGAAAGTTAGTTAGTCACACATTTCGCATTTCATATCTTTGTATTTGTTGAACTCAAATCACAATTCTCTTGTATATATATGAGTGAATCAATACAAGAAAGGTGTATTCATTTTCTCCAAATCAATATCCGTAATGCCTTCTTCTTCTTCTTCTTCTTCTTAATGGATTGTTATGGATTCATTCTGTTTTGGTGTGAATCACCATTGTTGATCAGCTTAACATGGTATCAGAGCGAGGCTATTTTTGCTGTTCTGATTTGAATCTGCTGTTGATTTCTTTTTGTTTAGTTGTTTTTCTTGTATCCAGTCGATTCTTCATCATGACAGAATCTGAAAGTGTTCCTTCAACACAAGGAACCTCTGTTAATAGTGATGCACACAACACTCTCTACATACATCCTTCGGATAGCCCTGGTATGGTACTAGTTCCAGTTTAATTCGATGGAATAGGATATAGATCCTGGAGAAGGGGAGTTATGCGAGCTTTATCAGTGAAGAACAAGCTTGGATTCATTGACTGTAGTTGTGTTAAACCAGCTACAAGTTCAAACCAGTTGCATCAATGGCAGAGATGCGATGACATGGTAACTTCCTGGATCTTAAACTCTCTCACTAAGGAAATTGCAGATAGTGTAGAGTATGTCAGTGATTCAGTGGAACTTTGGAAGGAACTTGAAGATAGATATGACCAAACGAATGGAGCAAAGCTATATCAAATTCAAAAGGAGATTAATGATCTCACACAGGAAAATTTGGATATAAAAGTCTACTACACCAGAATGAAAAAGCTTTGGGAAGAATTAAGTACCTTAAATGTAAAGAATAACTGTTCTTGTGCTTGTAATTGTGGAGCCAAGGATGGATTATACAAAGCAGAACAAGATAGACGTTTGATACAATTCTTAATAGGGATGAATGAAGTGTGTACTGTGATAAGACATAACATTATTATGATGAATCCTCTTCCAACAATGGCACAAGCCTTCTCCTTGTTGATTCAAGAGGAGAAGCAAAGGGAGTTTAAACCTGCTAATCAAATTCCTATGGAATCGATTTCCTTGAATGTGAACTCATCTAACAATAGTGGAAAGGGATCAACAGGGAGGAACTACAAAGCACCATTCTCCAATGAAAACTACTTTGGAAATATTTCAGGTAACAACAATTATGGAGGATCCAACTATTTTCCAGCTAACAATAGCAATAGAAGTGCTATGATTTGTAGTTACTGCAAAAAGACAGGACATATCAGGGAGAAATGTTATAAGTTGATTGGATATCCTAATCAGACTAATAGGAACAATAAATATCATGCAAGGCAGAACAATAATCATGAATATAGAGGAAGGAGAGTTGTAGCTAATGTTCATGGATCTTCTGATGATATGGTATCTGTACAAGGAGAAGATTGCATGCAGAGTAATCAGAATCAAAAATTTCATTCACTAAAGATCAATATGATAACAGGATGAAACTTTTGCAGAATTTTTTATTTGAAGGAACTGATTTAAACAATTCAAACATGGAAGCTGGTTCTATGAACTTTGCAGGTACTATAGTATGTTCTTCATCTATTGATTTTGGCAATCCTTCATGTGAATGTTTCAAATCAAGTGCTGATCTATGGATCATTGATTCGGGAGCATCAAACCATATAACCTTTAACAAATCCGCACTTACCAATATTCAAACCATGTCCTACCCTATGCTTGTTTCTTTACCCTATGGATACAAAGTTAAGGTGATCGAATTTGGAGATGTAATGATCACATCTGAAATTGTTCTACACAATGTGCTATATGTGCCTTCTTTTAAATACAATCTAGTGTCAGTTCACTCATTAACTCTTTAAATGAGAAGTGTTGTTCTATTCACTAGTATTTCTTGTTTACTGCAGGCCCCTTCAGTGAAGAGGCCTCAGGTGCTTGGTAGTAGCAGAGAAGGACTCTATTTCCTTTGTTCAAGATGTCTGAAGAATCCTGCTAAACTCACCACATGCTGCTGCATATCTCACAACAATCACAACTTATTTCTGTCTAGTAATGATAGTCAGGTCACAAATAAAACTTTACATAATGATAACAAGTGTACTGGTCATACTGTTTCCTCTTCTACTTCTGATGCTATATCTACTGAACATGGTGTAGACCTATTGTGGCATAATAGACTTGGCCATGTGCCTTTTGTGAAAATGAGGAAAATATCTACCATTCCAGCCAGTTTCTCAAACAAACAACCTTTTATGTGTACAATATGTCCTATGGCAGGACAAGAAAGATTGCCTTTTAGTCAAAGTATTCCATTTTTGAACTTCTTCATTTATATATGGGGTCCTTATCATAAACCTACCCATGACAATTACAAATATTTCATCACTATAGTAGATGATTTTAGTAGATCAACTTGGACTCATCTGCTAAGCACCAAGAGCAATGCCTTACAAGTTCTCAAAACCTTTGTGAATATGATAGAAAACCAATTTCAAACCACAGTCAAAATTGTTAGATCAGATAATGGACTTGAGTTTAATAACAATGAAAACAAGTTTTTCTTTCAATCCAAATGTATAATCCATCAAAAGAGTTGTCCATATACACCCCAACAAAACAGCATAGTGGAAAGAAAGCATAAATATTTGTTAGAGACAGCAAGAGCTCTTCTGTTTCAATCAAGGCTTCCCATAAAATACTGGGGGGAATGTATACTTACATCAACACACCTTATAAATAGACTTCCTTCAGTTTACCTAAAGAACAAATGTCCTTATGAAGTTTTATACAAGAGAAAACAAAATTACAGCCAACTTCGATCCTTTGGCTGTTTGTGTTACCCAACATTACCCAAAGTTCAGAGGGATAAACTACAGCCTAGAACCACTCCTCATGTGTTTGTAGGTTACTCTTTTGGAACAAAATGATACAAAGTGATGAGTCTTGCCACAAAAAGGATACATGTGTCTAGGGATGTAGTATTTCATGAATATTTGTTTCCTTTCTTATTAGCTTCAAATAAATGTGTTTTTCCTTCTATTCCTAGTACAACTTCTACAAATAAAAGAACTGTTTCTTCAAATGATTTTGATGATTGTATTGATTCAATGTATGATAGCACTTTGGTAAATCAAAACACAGATGTGATCCCTACTTCTTCAACCTTATCACCTAATCCTCCATCTCATAACAGACATCAATCACCTAATACTTTATCTCCTTCTTCTCCTACATTACTGCCCAGAAGATCACAAAGAGAAAGCAAAATTCCTTCACACTTGAAAGATTACATCTGCTCAATTCCTACCCTAAAAACTCATATTCCTACCTCGCAGTCCATTCCCATTGACAAAAGTTTCTCTTTGAATGCCATGTTCACTAAACATCATCACATTACTCCCAATGATATTGCATCTAATAGTCAAGCAATGTTTGAAAACATTTGCCATGATAGTGAGCCTTTATCTTATGATGAAGCAGCCTTAAGTCCTGCATGGCAAAATGCCATGGTGCAAGAGTTTGATGCACTTTATGCAAACAATACTTGGGATCTTGTAAGATTACCTGCAGGAAAACAAGCAATTGGATGTAAATGGGTGTATAAAGTGAAGCACAAATCTGATGGTAGCATTGAAAGGTTTAAAGCCAGACTAGTAGTTAAAGGCTACACTCAACAGGCTGGTGTGGATTATACAGAGACCTGTTCTCCAGTGGTAAAAATGACCACTGTGAGGACCTTGATTGCATGTGCTATTAAAAAGGGTTGGGAGATGTATCAGCTTGATGTGAACAATGCCTTTCTTCATGGTGATCTTAATGAGGAAGTATACATGAAACTACCACAAGGGCTTGCTGTGGATGATTTGAGTTTATTGTGCAAGCTAAACAAATCTCTTTATGGCTTAAAACAGGCTAGTCGACAATGGTATGCCAAGTTGACTGAAGCTCTATCACTCAGAGGATATGTACATTCCCATCATGATTACTCACTTTTCTAAAGAAAATTTGGTGCCTTAGTTGTTTTTGTTGCAGTCTATGTTGATGATGTTATTCTCACAGGTACAGACACTGCTGAGATTACACAGTTAAAGGCCTACTTGGATGATACTTTTAAGATTAAAGATCCTTGTCGATTGCATTATTTTCTGGGGTTGGAGATACTTGACATACCAGGAGGGGTACTTGTCTCCCAGAGAAAGTTTGTATTGGATTTACTGAAAGAATATGACTGTTATAGTCATAGTTCACTTACATCTCCTCTTGATCCAAATATCAAACTAAGGGCCAAAGAAGGAACTCCATTACCTGATCCTACATACTAAAGAAAACTAGTGGGAAAATTGAATTTCCTTACCAACACTAGACTGGATATAGCATTCAGTGTTCAGCACTTGAGCCAATTCATGCAAGATCCTAGAACTCCACATTTACATGCAACATTTCATCTTCTTAGGTACTTGAAACAAGATCCAACTCTGGGCCTTCATCTATCCAAAGATCCTGATTGGTCAATCAAAGCATATTGTGATTCAGACTGGGCATCTTGTCCAGACTCAAGAAGATCATTCAGTGGATACTTAGTTCTACTTGGAAACAGTCCAATCAGCTGGAAATCAAAGAAGCAAGAAACCATCTCATTATCTTCTGCAGAGGCAGAATATAGATCCATCAAGAAGGTAGTAGGTGAGCTGGTTTGGCTTCACAGGTTAATAAATGAGCTAACTATATCTGATTCTTCACCTATTCCTGTCTTTTGTGATAGTCAGTCTGCTATCCACATAGCTCACAATCCTTTTTTCCATGAGAGAACCAAACATATTGAAGTGGATTGTCACTTTGTACGCAGCAAACTTCAGGAGGGGCTCATTTCATTACATCACATTTCCACCACTGAGCAGCTAGCAGACATACTCACAAAGGCCCTCACTGGAGTTAAACATTCAGTATTACTCAACAAGTTGGCTGTAAGATCATCACTGCCAACTTGAGGAGGGGTATTAACAATATAATTATAATTAGCTTGTTAGTTATGTTAGTTATGTTAGTTAGAATGTTAGTTAGATGTCACATCAATTAGTTAGAGTTTTGAAAGTTAGTTAGTCACACATTTCACATTTCATATCTTTGTAATTGTTGAACTCAAATCACAATTCTCTTGTATATATATGAGTGATCAATACAACAAAGGTGTATTCATTTTCTCCAAATCAATATCCGTAATGCCTCTTCTTCTTCTTCTTCTTCTTCTTCTTTTCTTCTTCTTCTTCGATTGTTATGGATCATCTGTTTTTTGGTGAATCACCATTGTTGATCAGCTTAACATCATAGGCACATTAGGAGCGTAGATAGTTGTACCCATATACATAAAAAATGATAGCAATGGAATGCCAATCCTCGGGCTTATTTGTAAAGTCTCTATTCCTTGGTATCAAAGCCCAAGATCTATGAATTAGCCCATGCTTGACTAGCCAAGTAGACAAACGACCCTGCATCTTTTTTATCTCTCCGCATTTTTATTTGTATAAGTATTTCACATTTACGATGAAATTTATGAAAATTGACCCACCCTTTCTTATTCTGGACAAAGGAATCATGTCTAATTCACTAATTCGGCAGAAGATACTGAATTTTTGTATTTGAAAAAGATTTCCGTAGTGATCTCTGAAGTAGATGTGGTTGATAAAGAACTCTTGATCATAATTTCCCGTATGAATACTGCGTCGAACATGAAACTTGTGGTTGGTAGTAAAACACCGATTTGCTCGTTGAGACCTAATTCGATCTTCATAGAGTTCTCGAGAAATTTTCTTATGAAGTTTTGTTATAGAATCTATAACCGCTTCCGGTTCAGGTGGACAACATGGCAAATATACATCAATAGGAATTAGCTTATCGACTCCCCGAACAGTACTATAAGAATCGGTACTGAACATCCCGCCTGTAATTGTACAGGCTCCCATAGCAATAACATATTTTGGTTCGGGCATTTGCTCATATAATCTCACTAAAGAGGGGGCCATTTTCATTGTTACTGTTCTGGCTGTTAAAATTAGATCTGATTGTCTAGGACTCGATCTTGGTACGAGTCCATAACGATCAAAGTCGAAGTGTGAGCCTATTAGTGAAGCAAATTCAATGAAGCAACAACTAGTACCATAGAGAAACGGCCATAAACTAGAGAGTCTTGACCAATTTGAAAGATAATTAATGTAGTTGAAATAACTGAATTTGGGGTTGTTCGATCAAGTAAAGGAACTGAATGGAATTCATAACTGTCTCATCTTATTTTTCCGTTTTTCTTTTTATTGTCTGAATATTCAGGAGCTAAGACCATTCCAATGCCCCCTTTCGCCATGCATAAACTAAACCAATAATTAAGATAAGCACGAAATGAAAGCTTCCATAAATACAGATACACCCAATACGTCGAACTCATTGCCCATGGATAAAGAAAAACCGTTTCAACATCAAAACAACAAAAACTAGAGCAAACATAAATAACGGATTCGAATTGTAACCAAGCATCGCCCATTGGTTCTATACCCGACTCATAAGTAGAAAGTTTCTCTGGCCCTTTGCTAATCGGGGCTAACACTCCGAAATGAAAAATGCCAAATAGGAACAAGGATGGATATTATTAGAAATGCCCCAAAAAAAATCATATTCATAAAGGAGAAAACATAAAC